>NW_023613503.1:0-45200 GCF_013339725.1 Rhipicephalus microplus
AGTCCAGGCCAAGCAAACTCACGTCGTACCCAATCGTATGTGCGAGAAACGCCCAAATGGCCCGTCATAGGAGCGTCATGAAGTTGATGTGATGAAGAGGTCTGTGAGGGGGCGTGCAATAATCGCAAAGTCCTTAACAAGGTGTCTGAAATATGAGCACAACTCCACAAAACTGTGGACATCCTTTGTGGTCCTCGGAACGGGAAAGTTCATGACTGCGCGAATTTCCTCTGGGTCTGGACGCACGCCTTGGGCATCGACAAGGTGACTGAGCACGGAAATTTGACGACGAGCGAAGTGGCACTAGGAGGCATTAAGCTGGAGTCCGCCTCAACGAAAAACCTCCAGAATCGCTGACAAACGATCGAGATGCGAGTCGAATGTGAACAAAAAGACAACAACATCGTCAAGGCAACAAAAGCAGGTGGACCATTTCAACCCTTGGAGCAATCATTCTTTCAAATGTGGCTGGTGCATTGCAGAGACCAAAGAGCATCACTTTAAACTGATAAAGGCCATCAGGAGTGATAAATGCGGTCTTCTCGCGGTTCATCTTGTCGACGGCTATCTGCCAGTACCCTGACTGAAGGTCAATAGTTGAAAAATAAGAAGCACCGTAGAGGCAGTCGAAGGCGTCGTCGATGAGAGGTAAAGGATAAACGTCTTTTTTTTGGTAATCTCTCTGAGGTGATGGTAATAGACACAAAAACGCCAAGTTTCATCCTTCTTTTAACAAGGATGACTGGAGAGGCCCAGGGACTGCATGAAGCCTCAATAATGTTTTTCGCAAGCATTTTGCCGACTTCATGTTGTAATATTGCACGCTCGGACGCAGAGACACGGTAGGGGCGACGGTGAATGGGAGTTGCATGGTCAGTATTTATGCGATGGGTAACAATTGTCGTTTGGCTTCAAGAGTTTCTGGCAAAGTCGAAAATGCTACAATAGCCCTCAAGAACGTGGCAAAGCGCTGCAGCTTGCTCAGGCGTGAGGTCCGATGACATTATTCGCTCGATGTCGGCGTCCCAAGAACTTGATGGAGTGGAACCACTGACTGAGCTGCAGCAATCATCAACTCCTAAGGGCTCGACATAGTCATCTTGAATAGCGGTAGTTTTGGCCAGGGAGATACCCTGTGGTAGCACTTGGGCGGTGAGTGAGAAATTGACCAGTGGAATTAAGGTGCCGTTTCTCCTAATCATTAGAATCATATGCCGCACAACAACCCCATGCGTAAGCATCACGGCAGGAATCGGGGCCACCATGTAATCACCATCAGATACTGGCGGCTTGGAGGATAAATCGACATGTGTGACAGAGTTAGGCGGGAGGCGCGTGAAATCGGGGCAGCAGAGGCTGGTTGGCAGTGGGCTGGTTGGGTCAGAAAAGAGGGGTAATATGATATGGAGAGAGCCAGCTGAACAGTCTATGAGGGCAGAGTGCGTGGCTAGGAAATCCATACCGATAATGAGTTCATGAGGGCAATGTTCGATAGCGGCGAAAAGAACGACAGTGCTTCTCTTCCCAATAGACACTCGCGTGGAGCACATGCCAAGAATTGCGGCATTTCCTCCATCGGTTACTCGTATAGCTCGGTTGAGGGCGGGCGTGACAACTTTTTTAAGTCGACGGCGATGGTTAGCACTCATAATGGACACATGCACGCCAGTATCTATCAATGCACTGACACGAACATTCTCGACAGTAACGTTCAAAAGGTTCCGCTTCGTAGTTAACGTCAAGTGAGGATTTCTTACGAAGGTCGTCAACGCAGCTCCACCTCCAGAAATTGCACGGCCTTGTTTTCCCGTCGGCGGTGCTGCGAATAGGTCAGGGAGGCAGCACGGCGTTGTGGGGGCGACCAGGACTGACGAAGGGCAGGGGACGGTGACCGGTCGTAGCGAGGTCTGCTCAGAAGTGCTGCAGGAGCGCAAAATGTGGTCGGCATTGATGGAGAATGGGATGGGGACGACTGACGAAAATAAGTGGCGTGATACTGAGGTGCATAATGGGACGGTGGTGCCCAGCGGCTGCGGCAGTGACGAGCGATATGACCAACGCGTCAACAGTTAAAACATATGGGCCGGTCATTAAGAGTACGCCATTCCTACAGATTGCGTTTTATGCGCGGCGCAGAAGGGGGACGATAACAAGGCTCAGCAGAGTATACGGCAGGAAATGATGTAGGCCGACATACGATAGTTCTTGACAAACGATATGACAAGCGATATGACCAACGCGTCGACAGTTAAAACATATGGGCCTGTCATCAAGGGTACGCCATTCGGACGGATTGCGTTGTATGCGAGGAGCAGAAGGGGTACAATAAGAAGGCTCAGCAGAGTATACGGTAGGAACAGGATGTAGGCCGACATTCGACAGCTCTTGACGAACGACGGCTTGTATCAAAGAGGTCTTGCTCGTGGAAGACGCAGGCGTCAGGAATAGCGTGGCTACCAGTTGTGCTGCCTCGACCTCTCGACGAATGATGCGTGTAAATTTGTCGCACCGAGGGGCCTCGTGGAAGGCGTCGTCACACAAAGAAGTGGCAGCTGTGTTCGGAAGGCGCCTGATGCTTTGGGCTCCGCGGCGGGCTTTAGCTTGTTCGAGACGTCGGCATTCTTTAAGGATGGTGTCGATGCTCGAGACGCTGTTAAAAATCAGCAGGTTTAAAGCATCGTCAGCAATGCCTTTCAAGGCATGGTTAACCT
Organism: Rhipicephalus microplus; assembly: GCF_013339725.1. Classification (NCBI taxonomy): domain Eukaryota; kingdom Metazoa; phylum Arthropoda; class Arachnida; order Ixodida; family Ixodidae; genus Rhipicephalus; species Rhipicephalus microplus. Next base: position 2,712 of record NW_023613503.1, read on the forward strand.
TTTCGTCTTTCGACATGCACTGGTCGGCCTTGGAACAAAGGGCCTAGACGTCAAGAATGTAGGAGACGTAGGATTCATTAGAATACTGGGCCCGTGTGGCAAGAGTCTTCTTCGCAGCGAGCTGACAACCAAATAAATCGCCAAACAGGTCGCGTATCTTTTCTTTGAAGAGATCCCAGCTCGTTATGTCGGCTTCGTGGCTTTCAAATCATGTTCGGGAAGTGCCGTCCAGGTATAAAATCACGTTGGCGAGCATGAGCGTTGGATCCCAGCAGTGAGTAGCACTCACGTGCTCGTACCGGTTAAGCCAAGTGTCAAGATCAATCGTACCATCACCGGAGAAAGTGCCGGGATCTTGGAGCTGCAAGAGTGTGACGTAGGTGGTGGCTTGGACTGATGAGGGCGGCGTACAGGAATTACAAGCAGCCGAAGCAGTCGAAAGGTCACCAATGGTGCGACCGCTGCACGTCTCCATCAAGGTACTGGGGTCGTCCACCTCCACCAATGATGTTACGAGTAACTTGTTTAATAATCTATACAGCGCACAGAACTCGACGAGCAAGATGATGATGATGATGATGAACCTTCAGCTTTGCTGGCACTCGCCCACAAAGGGGGATCTGCCAAGAACCGGGCGGCAGGATCATCGAGTGTGCTAAGTCAGGCATTCAGGTAGTCTCGCAGCCGTAAATAATAACAATAGAATGACAGGGTAATCTTTTTGTTGCCATTATGTACTCACACAGAGCAGAGAAAACCTACCTGTGGCTATAACCCAATGTAATCCCTCCAAACGATAAAATTACTTCCACATTTATACTTAAACCTAGCTTCTCTAATGGTTCGGCAAGGTATCTTTTTCTTTGATAGGAATATTCTTAACAGGATAAAAAGAAATGATCTATTGATTCCGATTCCTTGCAAAAGGGCACAACGGAGATGCTGTTAGTCCAGCTTTATGTAGGTATAAATTCAGATGCGGAATTCGGCATCGTAATCTTGTGATTGCAATTTCTAACTGCCGAGATACACACCACTGTTTGTTCCAGCAAAATCTTAGATGTACGAAGTCTCTGACTTTATCCAATGATAAGTTTTCTATTTCTTTGTGCAAACAAGCATTTATATATTGATGGTAACAGTCCAGCATCAAAGAAAACCTCACTTCGTCCTCCTCTTTCATGAAGCCGTTTTTAGCGGCTGTTATGTATCAGTATTGATAGGCGAAGGGGAACAAATGTCTGGGCTTGTCATTCAAGCCTAGGGACGCACCCCTGCCAGCATTGTGCATCGAATTTATACGCATCTAAATTTACACCGAGGTACGTTGGTGGGGTTCTTATCCAAATAATTTTTGCATATTGACTAAGTGTGCTTCCCCACGAGCCAAAACATAATTCTAAACTCTTCGAGGTGTTCATACGAGCTCTTGATACTATACCAAGTTTGTTTATTGCTGATAACACATTTTCTATGCTTGGTTTATCTGTGCAGAAGAGTGCTAGCTACGTCGTCTGCATAAGCTAATACTTTCATTTCAGTTCCTAATATATAGAATCCACGAACACGACTTGTTCGTAATATACTTAAGCATAGTGGCTTTATATAAAGGGCAAACAAAAGTGGGGACATGGGGCAACCCTGCTTTACATACGAACAAACCAAAACTAGTTTCGAAAGTTGACCATTAACAACATGACGGGTTGAATATTGATTGTAGCCTAGTTTGATGCCTCTAAACACAACAGTGCTGACATTGGCATGTTCAAGAGAAGAGAAAAGAAACGAATGACTAACACGATCGAAAGATCGAGGTGTACCTGTAACATTGCAAGGTGTTATTGCAGTCCATAACCATATTGAAAGACAGTTTGAGCGACGTGTATATTGTTTTGTATAGATCGGCCCTTAATCTCACATGTTTGGTGGAACCAAATAAGAATGAACATCGCAAATAGCAACCTATTTGATAATACTTCGGTGAAAACTTTGCAGTTAACGTTTGACAGCGCTATTGGCCGGTAACCCTTAACAGAGCAAAGTTTTTTCTTGTCCGAGTTTTTGGTATCAAGAATATGTGGCGCTTGCCAAAGAATTTCGAGAGTGTCTCCATGTCATAACTTATTTTAAAGATATCCAGCTATATAGAATAGAGTGTATTTTTAAAGGTTTTGTAAAATTCAGCAGAATTACCGTAAGGGCCAGGTGACTTCGATGAAGGTAAGCTTCAATAGCGCGCTCAATTTGCTGTATCGTAATAGGGCAACTAATGGCTGCACAATGATCGTCTTCCAATAGCCTCAAAAAAAAACTCGTTGTAGATTCACGTCATGGTTAGGGTGAAAACTAAATAAGCTTTCATAGTATTCTTGGATTGTCGACGTTGTGTCTCTTACGTCTGTCACATGAACACCATTAGAGTAAAGATCGTTTTTTATCGAGTAAAGCTTCACGCGTTGGCTGTTCTGAGTTTAAGGTACGTCTATTCTTAGATCTAATACGTGCTCCTCTGTAACGAGTGGCATCATATCTTTGACGTTGACATTTAATATCTTCAATTCCATTTAGGTACGATGCCTGTGACTCACATTCCATCTCATGAAAGTTGCGCAAGCTTTTAAGCAGCGTCTTTTCCTGGTTCTTCCTCTAGAAAAACTCAGTAGCTGCAGTCGTTAAAGCTATAACACTAACTTCTTGTTTAGGTAGCTCCCAAGAAGCATGTATATGTAAACTTCTTCAGAAACAGTGCGTTAATGTTGTCCGCACACGATTATTGAATTTCTGATTACAGAAGAGCTCTGTGTTTACCTTCCAAAAGGTCCATCGTGGTCGGAATCGACTCCTACAATTTGCGCTAATTTGTGCAATAACGATACAGTATTCTGAGAACGTCACTGGTGCAGTGGTGCAGAAGATTTGGCGGGAAAATAGGGATGAGGACACGAAAATCTGGTCAAGCCGAGCATAAGAGCTTCCCTGAACTCTTATATATGCAGTCACGTGGCCTGACACACCAATGCCACTAAGCCCAGCGTTGTCTACAATTCCGGATAAAAGCTCGCCGCTACTGTCTCGTGGACCATTATGATTGCTACGATCGTTAGGCGACATACGCAATTGAAGTCACCCATTAGCGCAGTGACACGGAATGAGTCAATTAGACTGCACATATTGTTAAATAATTCAAAACGCTTTTAAATCTCATTAAACGCATATAGGTTGATTAATCACCACGGTGTTCCTTGCAACACGAAATCACATCGTATGTATCCACCCTCATTATCGAGACAAGTACTGATTGCCACACATGAAAGGCTTTTTCCCGAAAAACAGCCAAAAGCCCGCTGATAATCCTTCTGCATGTGAAACTTACACGTTATACTCAGACAGAAAGGGTTGCAGAGTCTCTCTGCCTCCTCGTCACTTTCGATCTTTGTTTTCCGGATGTCGACAAAGTCGAGACGCTTTCGATGCAAAACTATACGGAGCTGTGCCTGTTTCTGCGACGATCAGAGGCCACATACATTCAATGTGGCAAAGATAAATCACTTGGACTTCGCCATGGTGACTATCTTATGTAGCGCTTATTGTCTCAAGACGTCATCTCACGAGGTCAGCCGGAAACGTCGATGATGAGACTTCTCTTGAAACCCCACTAGGCCCCCTAGATCGTGACCACCAGCACTTTTCTTTGGGTGGTCGTTTGACGATGGCGCGTCTTCTTAATAACTGTTGCTGCGTCACCCTTATGGCACCCCGCCGCTGTGGTCTAGTGGTTAAGGTACTCGGCTGCTGACCCGCAGGTCGCGGATCGAATCCAGGCTTCGAGGCTGCATTTCCGGTAGAGGCGAAAGTGTTGTAGGCCTGTGTACTGAGATTTGGGTGCACGTTAAAGAACCCCAGGTGGTCGAAATTTCCGTGGCCCTCCACTACGGCGTCTCTCATATTCGTATGGTGGTTTCGGGAATATAAACCCCACATATCAATCAATAAATCAATCAATCACATTTGTTGATTCATTACGAGCTGTACGAGACCCTGCGCTTAAGTATTGCAGTATCCACAGAAGCCTCCATATCCTCTTCCGACGTCGTACCAATTGAAGATACTGCTGCGAAGCTACGGCACAAGCAGTTAAAACATTGCCACTGCCCTCAATCGTAGAAACCTTTTTTCGCGCAAGAAGCTTTCTGGAGTAGTTTTGGGTTGGCTGCCTGCGAGAATCTATTGGTTTCTTGCGTGAAGGAACTTGATGTGTTTTATCCACGTCGGACTTCTTTGCATCTTGTACATCCTTGTTGGTGAAGTCCGTAGAGTCTGTCGTTGACGGAGTGTCTCCTGTTGCATGCAGACCTTTTGTGGCATCCTTGATATGCTCTTGCAGGTTATCGTAATGGTACTGTGTGTGTGGTCGTAGCTTGTTAGCATTGGTCACGACACAGTTCAAAGCTGAATGACCGAAGCGCCGAAAGTCATCACAGCGAGGAGTCCTGCAGTTTCGACGAATGTGCCCAAATTTATTGCAGTGAAGGCAGAGAGGTGGGCGGCCGGGGATCAAAACGAGACTTTGTACTCAACACACAGTCAGTAGGTGAGGAATGTCGCCCACTCGGACTCCATCTGAGCCCGCATTTGCTCCAAGAGCCCGCATTTGCTTCATGTCCTCAAGAAGCCGTATTTGCTCCATCCCCGATACTTTCCAGCATTCTACCGTTATTGACTTAGCTTCCCCGAAAACATTCAGTGCCTCTCGATTGTAAACGTCTTACAAAATCTCAGGTAGCCAGAAAAGCTTCATTTTTACTCTGAGGGTTCCGGGTCAGTCACAAGGAGTCTACGGCTTTTGACAAAATTCACCTTGTGTGACTAGCTTAGTTTTCGTCAACGTGAGCTTGCAAGTAACCATCCATACATGTGACATTTGAATGTGAGCTATAGAGCTCATTTCCTTCAAATCGATAATGTACCGTTAAACCCCACACATAAATCAAGTCGATAATGTCCCGAAGAGCATCTTTGAAGACCTGAACACAGTAAGGGCGACCGCCTAAGTCCACATGTAGTAAAACGGAATCCACGACCAGCTTATCGGGGGGAATACGAAGCAGCACAACACGGTAGTCATTGCCGCTGGATGATCCCTGAGCAGCACCTCGGCCTAACGCCGATAAATCCTTTGCAGTGGAGAAGGAAAAAAGGAAGGACGGAAGCAAGCAAGAAAGGAAGAAAGGAAGAAAGGAAAGAAGAAAGGAAGTAAGGAAAGAAGGAAAGAAGGAAGGAAAGAAGGAAGGAAGGAAAAAAAGAAGGAAGGATGAAAAGAATGAAGGAAGAAAGAAAGGAAGGAAGGAAGGATAGAAGAAATGAATGAATGAATGAAGGGAGGAAGCAAGGAAGGAAGGAATGATGATGATATATGGTGTTTTTTTGACGCAAGGGCCATTTGAGGGCGAAAAAGCGCCAGTTCATTGGACAAGGAGTGTGGACAATGATTGTGATTAGCGGCTGTATAAGGGCCATAAAATTCCTCGCGGTAAGGCGGGTAAAAACATACAAGTAATAAAATCATGACTATGCCGTGAAAGGTGTGTGTGGTGCGAATAGATGACAAAAGTTGGGGATAATAAAAACGATGGTGGACATGTATGGCATTAGCACAAGTGCCTCATTCGTTCATACCCTTGTGTCCAAGGGCCGTGAGGCAAGTGCTTTGTTGTGTAGCCTCCGCAGCGAAAACCTCTCTGGAGAGGTCGTGCTACGGAATGTCCGGGTATATGATATGAAAACTATGAATTTCTTTTAAAAACGCTAACAATGATTGATGACTAAAAGCGGTTCCCTACCGACGAACATTGCAGGGTGTAAAGGTATTTGTTGTCGGTAGGGTAATGGAAAGTGTTGTTTTCTTGGAGTGCCCAATTGTTTGCACTGAATAAAATGTGGAGAACTGTTAGTGCTTCACCACACCTATCACACAATTGTGGATCGCCACTGGACAAAAGATATGAGTGTGTCGTGTATGTGTGTCCTATCCTGAGCCTCGTTAATGTTACCTGTGTATGACGTGATTTTGATACTGCTGGCCAATGGCCAAGGTGAGGCTTGATAACGTGTAGTTTGATTTGTATGTGTCTATCCCACTTGCTCTGCCAGTAGTCCCTGAGCTTTCGTTTGAGAGACTGCTTAAGATCAAGGGCCGGGATTGATATGGGTGTAGTGGCGGTGCTTTCGTGGACGGATGCAGCAAGCTGATCCGCCATCACGTTGCCTTGAATCTCACGGTGCCCTGGCACCCAGCACACTACAACACGTTGGTTGAGTGTGTAGAGTGTGCATAAAATAGAGTAAAGTGAGACGAGCACAGGGTTTTTTTGTTTTTTAAGACTGTGCAGAGCCGTTACCACACTGAGGGAGTCTGTATAAATTACTGCTTTTGTATTTGTAATTGTTTGATGTGTTTAGCTGCCACAAGTATCGCACAAGCTTCCGCTCTGAAGATACTTGTACCTGGATGTAGAGGGCCAGCATCCAAAAAGGATGGGCCGACAGCAGCGTAGGACACAGAGGAGTTAGACTTGGAGGCATCTGTAAAGAGCTCAGGACGTGTGTATTTGTGTTGAAGTTCCAGGAAGTATGTTCGGATATGGGAAATAGGTGCATGTTTTGTAAGTTCTAGGAAAGACACATCGCAGTCTATAGTCTGCCACTGCCACGGTGGCGGGTATGCTACAAGAGCCATTAAACTGTGTTCAAGTGACACTCCAGTTTCTTCAGCTAGACCCTTCAGGCGAACTGAGAAGGGCTGCCTCATCGAAGGCTTGTTTTGAAACAGAATGTAACTCGACAGATCAATAATAGTCGAGTATGAGGGGTGCATCTTGTCTGCTTTCACCTTAAGAAAATATACAAAGGACATGTAAGTTCTCTGTAGGTGAAGTGACCATTCATTTGACTCAACGTAAAGGCTTTCTACAGGTCTGGTGCGAAAAGCACCCGTACAAAGGCGGATGCCCAAATGGTGCACGGGGTCCAGCATCTTCAAAGCACTTTGAGTAGCAGACTGATAAACAACAGCCCCATAATCTAAGCGGGTGCGAATGAGGCTTCGATACAGATTCATGAGGCATAACCTATCACTAGCCCAAGTAGTACGTGACAACACTTTTATAACATTCGTGGCTTTTAAACATTTTGTTTTTAAATACTTGATGTGCGGTACAAAGGTCAACTTGTTGTCCAAGATTAAGCCTAAGAATTTATGCTCGGCTTTGACAGGCAGACGTTGCCCATTCAGTCGAATGTCAGGTTCGGAGTGCATGCCTCTCTTTTGAGAGAACAAGACACACGTGCTTTTTTGTGGGTTAAGACGAAATCCGTTTTCTTCTGCCCGTTTGGAGACCTTGTTTAAACCCAGCTGAACCTGCCGCTCACACATTGCCAAGTTGCATGACTTGAAGCCAAGCTGAACGTCGTCGACATATGTACAATAGAACATATTGCGGGGGATGGACAAGTGCAAGGCATTCATTTTGATAATAAAAAGTGTACAACTAAGCACACCACCTTGTGGCACGCCTGTTTCCTGGACAAATGTTTGTGAGAGAACACTGCCCACACGGACACAGAATGTCCGGTTTGACAGGTAACTTTCGATTATGTGAAACATTCTTCCGCGCACACCAAGGTGGGACAGGTCTCTTAGAATACCAAAACGCCATGTTGTATCATAAGCCTTTTCGATATCGAGAAACACAGAGAGAAAATAATGTTTATGGACGAAGGCGTCTCTGATCTGTGCCTCGATACGAACAAGGTGGTCTGTGGTGGATCTATTTTCTCGAAACCCGCACTGAAATGGGTCGAGCAAATTGTTTGTTTCAAGGATATGTACAAGTCGGCAGTTTATCCTTTTTGCGAAGACTTTGCACAAGCAGCTTGTAAGTGCAATAGGCCTATAACTTGAAGCTAAAGAAGGGTCCTTGCCCTCTTTCAAAACGGGAATAATAGTAGCCTCTTTCCAGGAGGTAGGGATAGTGCCAGAAAACCAGATAGCATTCTACAAACAAAGTAAGGTTTTTCGTGTTTCTGCTGGTAGGTTTTTTAACATTTCATACAGCACACGGTCAGAACCTGGGGCAGAAGTGCTGCAGGAGTTTAGAGATGTTCGGAGCTTAGCTAGACTGAAAGCTTGGTTATATGCTTCGTATCTAGTGGATTTGTGTTCGAGTTTCTGCTTTTCTACTCTTGTTCTGTATTTTTGGAAAGTGTCAGTATAGTGGGACGAGCTGGATACCCGTTCAAAGTGTGCACCAAGGAAGTTGGCCTGATCTTGCAAGGTATCACCCTGAGTGTTTACGAGTGGGAGTGCGTGTAGTTTTCTTCCTGCTACCCTAAGAACTATGTTCCAGACTTTGGCCTCTTGTGGATATGAATTTATTCCCGATAAAAACTTGCGCCAACTTTCTCTTTTGGCCTGCCGACGCGTACTTCTGCCTCGAGATTTCATTTTCTTAAAGCTCTCAAGGTTTTCTGCTGTCGGCGAGTTCCGCAGCAACCTCCATGCCCTGCTCTGTTCCTTTCGCGCATTTTGACACTCAGTGTTCCACCACGGGGCGTGTCGTTTGCCGGGCAGTCCAGCTGTTTGTGGAATGCACTTGGCTGCTGCGTCAGTAAGAAAGGCCGTGAAGTACTGCACAGCTTCATCTATGCCTAATCCGCATATGTCAGTCCAATTTAAGTGAGTGGGCTTTTGAAATTGTTCCCAGTCGGCTTTGTTTACCAGCCATTTGGGAACAAGTGGAGGACATTCATATAATATTGGTGTACTCAAAACTAAAGGAAAATGGTCACTTCCGTATGGATTATTTATGACTTTCCGCTGAAGTAATGGTACAAGTGAAGGAGATGCTATACTGAGGTCTATGGGAGAGTAAGTTTTCTTGGCAAGGTTATAGCATGTTGCCTCTCTCCTATTCAACAGACAAGCACCTGATGAAATGAGGAATTGCTCAATGAGACGACCTCGTGCATCACAGTGAGAGTCACCCCACAGGTCATTATGTGCGTTCAGGTCCACAAGGACCAGATAAGGTTCGGGTAGTTCGTCTATTAAAGACTGGAATTGAAGTTTTTCAAGACGGTGGTGCGGAGGTATGTACAAGGAGTAGACAGTGACAAGTTTGTTTAGAATAACTGCTCGGACAGCCACCGCCTCGAGGGAAGTTTTAAGGGATAATTGGGTGCATGCTATACCTTGACTAACTATAACCGCTACACCACCGGATGGTGGCATGGCATCATCTCTATCCTTTCGGAAGATTACATAGTTACGTAAAAAGTTCGTGTTTGTTCGTTTTAGGTGTGTCTCTTGTACACACAGCACTCTTGAATTGTGTTCATGGAGGAGTTCTTGTAAGTCATCGAGGTTTTGAAGAAGGCCTCGGATGTTCCACTGTAATATTTCTGTCTGCATATTTAAACAAGAGGGATGCAGCTGTGTGTACAAAGAGTATCCTGTGTTGGAGTGAGCTCGTTAATTCAGGTGGCTGGACGGTCGTCCGGCCCCGTTATTGGTTTTTTGTTTTTCTTGGCGCGCTCCAAAGAGACGCGCGGCTCTTTCGGTACCAAGGGTACCGTTGTATCCATTGCCTCCTCAGAGGCACTGGATGCCCGCACATGCGAGCTGGTGGTTTGGATTTTAGGCCTCGCCTGGTGAGGTGAGGCCTTGAGACCAGAGGACCCTGGAGTCTCCGGCCTCAATTCGCTTGGAGGCGGAGTAGACTGAACTACTTCCGCCTTGAGGGCAGGCGCCACAGCCAACGGCTTGCTCTGGCCTGGCCGAAGGGGCTGCGAGGGCTGGTGCGGCGTTTCCCCCTGACGCGCCGCATCAGCATATGTTGTGCAATAAAATGGCGACACTCTTCGTCTTTACTTCTTTGAATGTGATATTTTCTTTGACTTTAAGAGTGATTATTTCTTTTCTTTTTTCCAAAATGAACAAGACCATGAATATTCGGCATGATTTCCGCCACAGTTCACACAGTGTGATGGTTCTTCGCAATTGTCCGAATTGTGGCCTGACACTCCACATTGTGCACAAGTTTGGTGACCACGACAGCTTTGTGAGCCGTGTCCATACTTCTGGCATATAAAACAACGACGTGGGTTAGGTATGTATGGTCTGATCGACGTCTTCGTATACCCTGTTTGAATACTTTCTGGCAGATTACTGGAAGCGAATGTGTGTATTAGGTGTTTCGTTGGTGTTACCCTGTTGTCTCTTCTAATGATGAACCTTCGTACATTGGTCACATTCTGACTCTTCCACCCCTCCAGAAGTTCACTTCAGTCAAGCCGAGAAAATCAGCATCAGATACTACTCCACGGGTTGTGTTCATAGATCTGTGTAGCGTTACAGTGATGAGAGTGTCACCAAAAGTTGAAAGGTTTTGTAGCTTTTCAAACTGCTCTTTTTCTCGAACTTCAAGGAGGAGGTCTCCGCTGGCCATTTTGGTAACTTTGTACCCAGCTCCAAGAGTTTCTGTGAGGCATCTGGCTACTACAAAGGGGGATACAGTTCTGGCTTGCTTGCTGCTTATCACACTATGTATAACATGAAAATAGGGGAAGTTTTCACTTGATCGGTTGAAAAAGCCTAAGTCTTCGGTGCGTACGCGCTTTAAGGCGGTACGATCACTTAATAAGGGAAATGCTCTATGCATGCCAGTTTAATTTTCTTCAGAAGCATTGGCGGCCACCCACCACGGAGCCCCACGAGGGGACGCTACAAGTTTGCGGATGCTAAAATCTGCAGACGCCAGCCGTACAACGCTACTATAACCCAATGCGCCTAGACCAAGGTAGGCTATTTGCACAGGGTTAACCCTAGCCGCCAGGAAGTTTGGAAGTAAACGGAAGAGAGTAGAAGACAGGACAAATAAATAGTAAGAGATAAAGACGAAGATGTAGGGAGATAGAGATAGGAAAAGGCGACTGCCGATTTCCCCTGGGTGGGTCAGCCCAGGGGTGCCGTCTACGTGAAGCCGGGGCGAAAGGGGTGTGTTGCCTCTGCCGGGGGGCCGTAACGGTTCAATCACCCAGCGTCGGCTCAACCCCCAGGATCCCCTTTTCCCCGGACACGGCAAAGCCACGCACGGCTAGGCGTGAGAGGGAGTAGAAACTCCCCCGTCAGCTCGGGTCTGTGGTGTCGCTACACACCAAACGCCTACTTGCGCAGGCGCCCCTGCGGGGAAGGAAGGAAGGAAGTGCTTGGAAACTGTTGCACAGACTCACGCTGGGCGATTGGCTAAGAACCGGGTAGTTCTTGCGACTGTTAATTTGTTTGCTCATGGTTTTTTGAACTATTTGAAAAAGAGCAAAAATTTAAGTGGGAAACAGAGAATCAGAATAAATGGATATAGAAAATGAAGCAGACGGTTTCACCAAGAAAAATAAGTAAATGATTGAATAAAGCAATTTGAAAAAAGGGTAATTTAGGAGTAATAATTAGTTCTACATTCAATCTTTTTGAAGCTTTCATAAACTCCTGCAAGGCATCGGCGACTTTCCCGACAATAAACCCTAGGAGCAAAGCCCCCAAGGAAAGTACATTTTGAGTGGTCAACTCCAATTCTACGAGACGGAAGGCAGCATCTAATTTGATTTTGCGCAATGCACCATATTTTTTGCAATATATCAGGTAATGTTCTGATGTCTCAGGGACTCCACAAAACTAACAATTGTGAGAAGCAGCCAGACCAGCTCTGTGTAAATAAAAATTGACATACAATGTTATATACGATGCGGATGAAGAGATAACAGACTCGAGTCTCGAGAAACTGCTGTCATCGTCGGCTCCAGTGCTTGGTTTCCACCGCTTTGGACGCACGCGATGTGTTAAAGTAGTGCTTCAGTCGAAGACGTTACCCACACATGTAAAAGTTGGGTACGTGAGGCACTCGGTACGTCCTTACGTACCAAAACCTCTGCAATGTCATAAATGCATGAAATTTGGGCACGTTAGTGCAGTTTGCAAGGGTGCAGTAACCTGCAAGCATTGCGGCGGCCTTCATGATGGTGATAACTGCAATGCTGTGGCCAAATGCCCAAACTGCTCAGGCGCCCATGACGCAACATCAAAGGAATGTCCCAAAATAAGGAATGAAATTAGTATTCTGAAGAAGATGGTTCGAGACCACTCCACACACACAGAAGCTGCAAGGGCTGTACGGCGCCGTAAACATCGTTCACGACACCGACGCAAACGAAGCAGCAGTGCTCATAGCTTATCGAATTCGACACAAAAAACTGTGCCCTCACCACCTACTAGCCTGCTTTTGTCGGCCAGAAAGGAGGATACAGATGCTCAAATGCCAATACAGGCCACGCAAGTACAATGTAACCATTCATTGGCTTTCCCCACGTCGAAGACTCAGTGGCCTTCACTACCGTCAAGAGCTACAATAGCGCCATCATCACATAGTGCCCCTACCACCAACGAAGAAAACAAGAAGATGGACAACGCAGATGTCAAGGCTATGCTTAAAAATTTGATGGGTTCGATGCGTAAGATTCTCAGCAGCCTAAACACTCCCGCTGCTAAGGCGGCTGTGCAGCTACTTGAGGTTTTGGAGCCTCTTCTACTGGTTCTTCAGTTAGTGAACATGGCACTGATATTCGAAAAACGCATGCGCCAGTCGCTTGTTATGCAATGGAATGCTCGTGGCCTGCGTGGCCGTCTGTCAGACTTCAGGCAATGGGTTTTTAAATATCAATTTCCTGTTATCGTTATATGTGAACCGAATATGGTTTCATCTTTTCGTATATCTGGATATATCCAGATTTGGTCCCGCAGTGATCAACGTACGAGCAAAGTTCTCGTTTGTATACGCCGTGATATGACGTTCTTGAGACATGAAGTCGCGTCACATACCATCAATGATTACGTGAGTCTGACTATAACACATAAAAAGCGGACATTCTCACTAATAGGAGGATACATACACCCAAGCACACAGATGGACTGCTTCCACCTGGGGACCATTCTCCAAGCAGCACAAAGGCCACACATTGTGATCGGTGATTTTAATGCACATCATCCTCTCTGGGGTAGCACTGCAACGAATTATCGCGGAAGGGATTTGGCCAATTTTATATGCAACTATGGACTAAGCGTACTCAACGACGGATCACCTACATTTGTTCGTGGCACGTCTTACAGCAGCTGCCTCGACCTCTGTTTCGTTTCCAGAAGCCTCCTGTCTTCCGCATGTTGGTGCACAGATTTGGACACTCGCGGCAGTGACCACCTTCCAACCTATGTTCAGTTCAGGTAGTTTCGCCGCACGCACACACGCCACATCCGTCAAACCGACTGGACACTGTTCAAGGCATGTGTCAAGTCCGGCTGTGAGCACACGACTGATCCATCCTAGGTAGATAACATCATTGCTTCTTCCCTGCGTGACACAACCAAACAGGTTAACCTACCGATGCAGAGATCAGCAGTTGACTCCCAATACGAGGTCCTTCGTGCAATCCGTCGCCGTGCCGAACGCCGATACAGACGAACGAAGTCGCCTTCAGACCTTTCCCCCTGTCGTAGAGCTCAACGACATGTTCTTCGGCATCTTGACAAGATTGACAGGCAATGTTGGAGAAAATTTTGTGGATCTTTGAACCCCAGGCAACCTCTATCTAAGATCTGGCGGGTGGTACGAAGTTTGCAGACAACTCCCCAACAACGTCAACCATTTCAAGCTGTTGCTCTACATCAGGGATGGACAGATGTTGAGATAGCCAGTGAATACTGTAGCCTCATCGTGGACAGCACTGATGGTCTTGCCTCTAATGAGCCTTTTACTACCGTTGCGCCTCCATCGTCTGACGAGCGCCTTGATGTACGTTTTGCAATGCATGAGCTTGACGCTGCGATTTCTGCCTCCCGCCGATCATCGGCACCAAAACCTGACGGAATCACGTGTGCTGCACTCAACCATCTTGATACAGAAGCACGACGTATCCTGTTGTCTCATTATAACACCTCATGGGAGTCAGGAGAAGTCCCAACTTATTGGAAATGCAGTCGCATTATTGCATTGCTTAAGCCGGGGAAGTGTCCTTATGCACTTTCCTCCTACAGACCAATCGCCTTAGCCAGCTGCGTCAGAAAAGTGATGGAAAGAATGGTACTGTCAAGATTAGAGTGGCTTCTAGAGAGGAACAACTTCTTTCCTGATTTTATGAACGGCTTCAGAAGAGGCCGATCTGCCATTGATGGTGTGGTCGACTTGATCACCAGCGTTGAAGAGGAAAGAAGCCGACGCAGACTAGTGGCGGCGGTCTTCTTAGACATTAAAGGGTGCCTACGATAATGTGCTGCATTACGCGATCCTTGACGCACTGGAAGATTTTGACATCGGTGGACGACTCTACGCTTGGATTTTTAGCTGCCTTAGGGACCGCACCATTTACATGACGACAAATAAAGGAGACACCGATCGATATAAGGTTCACCGTGGTGTTCCCCAAGGAGGAGTTCTCAGCCCGATCCTATTCAATGTCACAATGATCGGCCTAGCAGCAGAACTTCCCAGCACGGTGAAGATCAGTGCATACGCTGATGACATATGCATATGGGCATCCAGAACTACTCGTCCGCAATTACGAGCTCGACTACAGCGTGCAGTAACGATCACATACAAATATCTACGACGTCAGGGGCTCACTCTTTCAATCGACAAATGCGCAGTGCTTCCGTTCACGCGCAAGCATATGTCGAAATACCCGATATTCATTAATGAGACAGCAATACTTGCTGTAACGCACCACAAGTTCCTTGGGGTTGTCGTACACAGAGATCTATCGTGGACGAGGCATGTCGCAGTACTTAAATCTAAATTGAAGAGCTTTGCTCTCGTTCTTCGCCACGTAGCAGGAGCAAGATGGGGCCCGTCAGAATCATCGCTACTTCGATTGTACAATGCTCTGTTTGTGGGATCAATTCGATACAGCATGCCGGCGCTCTCCAATATGAGGCCTAGTTGTGTGAAGACGTTAGAGAGTGTTCAAGCTCAATGCTTACGAAGATGCTTGGGTCTACCGCGCTGTACTTCAACAAATGGTAGAATCGCAGAGGCTCGGGCTTGTCCCATCAGTGTATACATGCTCTGCGAGCCACTTAGAGTTCACCTCCGATTGCTGAGCGGACACAGACAGCACCCACTGTCAGTACTACCCGCCACTCACCCAGGTTGCAGTTTCTCAAGAGTAATATCGCGGCATGAAAACATTATACCTTCAAGATTTTCTCCGCCACATGCCCCTGCAGTGCCTCTATGGGTCCTGCCTAAACCACCTGTTTTATTTACGATACCTGGAATCACGAAGAAGTCGCTCATTTCTTCTGCAGGCCTCAGACAGCTGACCCTATATCACATTTACACAACGTACAGTGATTCTCTGCACGTGTACACCGACGGATCCACCACGCTAAGCTCCTCCACCGCAGCCTTTGTCATCCCAGACATGGATATCGCTCGACAATTCAAAGTGGACCATAAAACCACATCAACTGCCGCAGAGCTTGTCGCTATCCGGGAGGCAATAAAATTTATTTCCGGAGAGCGACCTCGAGCCTGGACGATTTTCTGTGATGCCAAACCCGCTTTGCAAACCATTAATTGCATCATAAAGCAAGGTCCGTATTACAGCTTGGCAATAGAAATCACAGAACTTATTCAGGTTGCTTCAACAAATGGTCATCTTATAACTTTCCAGTGGATTCCCGCTCATTGCGACGTGATGGAAAACGAAGAGGCAGACGCTGAAGCTAAAAATGCCTTAAGCAGTGCCCCTGAAGTACGCATTGCGTTTTCACGAGCTGACACGAACGCCCTGCTTCGCTGCGTGATGCACAGCTGCACACTTCAGCACTGGACCAAACCGGAACGGCGACACCAGCGACTTCACAAATGGGACCCGTAAATGAGATTCCGCATGCCCCCTAAATTGAAACGGTAACACACAAATATGATCCACCGCATTCGTCTTGGTGTAGCGTACACCAGACGTTACGCACATATCATCGGTCGCAGTGACACCGGTCCTAATTGTGAACACTGTGATGTGCCAGAAACACTTGAACACATTTTGTGTCTGCCCAGCATACGCACGTGAACGACAAACACTGATTTCTTCTACTGAGCTATATCGCAGTAGGTCATTAACTGATGAGACCATGTTGGGCCCTTGGCCAGACACCAACAGTGCAACTGCGGTCACAAGAGCAGTTATAACTTTTTTGGAAACAACTGGACTATGTGCGCGGCTATGAAATGTGTCTCAGCTAGAAAGAACACTACATACTCACCACTCTATCTCACCATCGTCATTCATTAATCTTTCTTTTCCTCTTTCCCTTCCCCCAGTGTAGAGTAGCAGGCTAGAGCAAGCTATCGCTCAGGCCGACCTCTCTGCCTTTCTGTAAATAAACTTACCTCCTCCTCCCTTCGACATACAAAGTATGACACCTCAGCCTTGTGATTGCGACTTCAACTGCACGCGTGTCACAGAGTTCGCTGTTTCAACAATGATTTAGGTGTTGAAATTGTAGTGTGTTTTTTTTTTTGGATAGCAAAGAAAGTTCATGTAACAAAACTTTCCTCCCTATAACAATTTTAGACGCTACATGTATGTGAATAACTGGGCAATTTATTGAAGGTTTAGCTAATGCACTCGCCATTATATTGAGGAAAATTCCCTTATGCCCTAGTACCGAAACCAATTTAACCAACTGTATATACGGTGGATATCTTTATTTAAAAGCACTCAGCACGTGGATGTTCTCATTTGCAGTGAGAGAATAACACACCGACAGCGAATCAGTTAAAAGGTATTGCTGAACTTGTTGGTGCAGTTAATTTTCGGAGAGCCAAAATTATCGCAATAAACTCTGCTACAAAATGGGTACAAAACCTGAAATGCGAACAGAAAATAACCAATTTAAAGTAGGGGCGAATATCCAGATTTCACATTTTTCTTCATTTTGTGAATCATCTGTCGCAATGACACTCGCTACTGATGAATGAACGAGATAATCATTCATAATAAAATATAAAATGTGGTCTGACCTTAGTTTTGCTTGTTTTGAAAAAGTTTCGTTGAACTGCATTTCAATGAAGCTGTTGTTCTAACTAATTGAAGATATGACACCTATTTGGACATTTAAGCTGTCAAGCAAGCACTGTATAAGTACTTGAGGCATGTGAAATGCTGGCCTATATGCTCGAAAGTACAACTCAGGCTGGAAGATAAAAACTGTTTAGAAACTCCTTGCTAGCGATTCATAGAGCTTTAAAACGATTGTACCACGAATAATTTTAAACGTGAATCAATTGATGGGAGTCAAGCTTCCGTATACACGACTTCATTTGTTACAAATCTAGGAAGACCTAAACACAGACGCAAGGCTTGCCTCACAAGTATTATAAGCGGTGAAGCTTATAAGCAGGAGCGCCAGCGTACAGTATGCATCCAAATTCCAGAACCGGCCGAACGTACATGCAGTATATTGATGAAAGTGTTTGCGTGTTTGCTTTCGCATGCCAAATCGACTATGACTAATCTTGCGTAACAAACCGACCGCCCGAACACCCTTTATGTATTGGATGTGTTCCTTCCTAGACATGGAGTGATCGTATAGCACATCAAGGTATTTTATTTGCTCAACTTGCGGAATACACTCTATACGATGATAAAGAGCAATATTATTGGGGTCTTTCAAAGAAAATGTCAGTACAGAGCATTTTCGCACATTAAGACGCAAGTGTATTTCATAGAGCCATGCTTCTGGAGCTGATAAGTATGACTGTAGCACCTGGTATAGATTGTGTATATTGTCGACCACCGCAAAAATTGCAATGTCATCCGCATAAACATGTGTTTGTATGTTCTGATGTTGGGATGTAGAACTCATAATTATAATAAATAAAACGGGAGAAAGAACTGCCCATTGCGGAACGCCTCGTGCTTGCGCGTAAGTAGATGAAGAAATGCCGCTTTGGGAACAAAAGAATGCCCGATAACACAAGAAATCCTCGACCATGCCGTAATGTATTTTGGGAGCTTCACGATGTGCAACTGCTTAACTAAAACTACATGCTTAACGCTGTCATACGCTTTCGCGATATCCAACGTTACTAATGCGGCATAATTTTTCAATGCTGAGCTAACCGAATCTGACTCTCAATATCTATATGTGCATATGACATCGAGCACCCTGATCTGAAACCAATTGGAGACGAACTTAGAATATTTTTCTCGTTAATGACCTTTATAATACGGTTGTTTAACACTTTTTCAATTAATTTCACAAAATTAGACGTTAGCGCATTGAGCTTATTGTTTTTAAGTTCATACCCTTTATCTGGAATTTTAAGAAGTGGTATCAATTTAGCTACTTAACAAGCCAAAGGCAGCCATGACATTTTTTGAGTAGTTGATAAAATTCAACGACTTGACCAATACATTTGGAGATGCTGAAAACTAGTTGTCACATATCCCTATGCATAGCTTTTTCAACAGCTACCTCGACTACTTGTGCAATGCTCGTCTCCGTGAACGTTTGACGTGCAGTAACGCCAGCGTAGTCACTCTCTTTCCTTATTCATAGTCATTGCCTCCCTTCTAGAGCATCTCCTTTTATTAATGGCCTCACGAACTTCCATATATTGTTGTCTAATTGGACAATCTGAATAGTCAGCAGCATGTTGTCCCCCCACACAAGCAACCTCTTCTTTCCTCTTCTGCCGTACATTCTTCATTTTTGTAGACTACACCACATTTGCTGCATCGACCCTCTGATTTACAACTTCTGGCTCTAAGACCGAACCTCCAGCAGTTGCGGCATTGTAACAAACGATATGCCAATTTATCTACTCGAACCACCAGGGGTAAAGCTTTAATGTAAGAACGACACGAGGTGTCAGAAAAAGTCACAATCACGGATTCAGTTGCGACGTGCTTGTTGTCCACAACTCAATTTCACCAATAAACTTCCACCACACCTACCACAGAGAGCTTTTCTAGATTTTCAGCAAGGATCAGCTGCTCGTCTACACCTCGTACAATTCCTTGTGTGCAAGCCAGATTATATGGAACACACGCACTCACCGGAATCGATGAGGAAGATGAACAATTGAGTAGGTCACTTACACATTCCTGGTCTGATGATCTGCATACTATTCCATCGCGACCTAACTACCACACGTCAGTTTTGGTCTGGTGGTTAAGGTACACGGCTTGAAGGTGTTCTTGAATGGTTTTGGAGTATTCAACCTAATGAAGTGACCACCCAAAGGTACCAGCGCGACGGGAATGCTGCTCACACCTTTACGGAGAAACATGTCAAGAGGAAGGTCATCATGCCGCAGAGTGGCCATGCATGAGGAACGGCCCTTACCAGGTGAATTCCTAGACATCACTACGCCTTCAGCTAAGCCGAACAAGAAAAAGAAGCTGATTCAGCTTTAAATGACAGATAAGACACTAAACATTAATTAAGACAAGAAGACTACCCGGTAGTTAGCCAATCGAACCAGCAAAGACGCTCGCGGAGCAGCACGTGTGGAGACCATGGAAAAAGCGACTGATCGAAACGCCGTCTTCGCCTTTCTTCACCAGTGCTTGGGGCTTATTGGCAAACTTGCCTTAGGGAGGCTTGATGTCGGGAAAGCAATCGCAATATTACGACTTATAAAGTGTTTTAAAACAGCGAGAAAACAACCATAGTTATTTTTACGCTATTCGCATTGTGCAAAGACTGCAGTCGTCGCACAATGCGAATAGCGTAACGAGTGGGTTGTACAATGCTCCAACCAATTACGCAAGCTTGCTCTTGTTCTCCTAGGCATGTTCACCTCTTCAACTAGGCCAGTGTTTGAGGTTTATTGGCAAACTTGCCTTAGGCTGGCTCGATGTCGCGAAAGCAATCGCGTTAATACGACAAATAAAGTGTTTTGAAACTGCGGAAAACCAACCAGTCATCACAAAATGCGAGTAGCGTAACGAGTGGCTCGTCCAATGCTCCAACCCATTACAAAAGCTTGTTCTTGTTCAGCTATTACCTGTGGCACATACCCACATCAGGCATAATTCTTCATCGCTGTCAGCCGCGGCATGAACAATTGACACACAGTTCCTTGCAAGTGTTTACCGGATACAATGCTTTTGAGACGAGTGCCGAAAAAGAGCATAGGGAATGACGGCTAACTACCCAAAAAATTTTATATTAAGTTTGTAGTAGGTATGAAGCAAGTGTGCTTGCAGCAGTCTCCCAAAGAATGTTTAGAAAAAAGGCCCAGAAAGGTTCTCAAAAGGCTCTCCTAGTTTTCACTGTGACTGTGCTGCGCCTTCCGCGCAAACCTGACATTTTTTGCTTATTCAATATGCGTAAAGACCAAAACAAAAATGCAGCTGGCATGTTGTTGAGGCAGTGTGTTGCAGGACACCTGTTAGTCGTAATGGATGAATGACACGTACGCTGCTCGAGCGCGCACGGTGCACGTTCGAGGGCCCGCACATGCGCAGACGGTGCTAATGTGCCAAGACTTGTCGGCGTACGCGATGGTTTGCGACGATATGACAACGGCGTTGAAACTACAAGCGTCAAGCCATGCTGAGCGCGCTCGGAACCCAGCAGGTACGCATCTACGCCGTGTTTGTGTACTTGATCGTAGGCTTAACCGGCGTCTAAGCACTGATCTAGATTCTTTTTTTTTCCTTTTCGCGCTTCATTTAAATCCTTACATAAAGTGCAAGTACGTTCAAAAACACGTGCCTTTGCTTGCAAGATAAATATATAGGTACCTCGTGATATTACGACTCTATGGGATGTCTATGAGCTCTGTCTAGCACGACGCGTTGTGGAAATCATAGCAATATATGGGGCAAAACAAGACAAAACTTGTAATATACTGATTATACATTTTTCATTTCATTGCTTACATATAAACATTAATGCAGAAACTTAATTTGAGTACAAGGTACGCGATACATCAATAATTCTATGTGATGACCATTCAAAACAATATCTTAAAATGAAATAAAAATGCTCCAGATGTCTTATTTTGGCCTTGCGGGAAACCAGACGATGCACGGGGCTAAACAAAGCAGCGTGAGAATTCAATTCCTTCAGTTTAGCAGATTAATGAGTTGAAATTCTCTCTGTGGGCCCTTACACTCTCTCAAGGAGCCTTGTGTTTGAAATTCACGCATTGAATTTATAGAGAACGTGGTGTTGTGTTGCTCCGAAACTCCTTCCATATCAAACATCGCAAGCCTTTATCTGTGCGAATATTGTCTGTTTTTGACCATTCGCACCTCATTAGATTATTCAATAATTTGATGCTTGAGATGTTTTAGCGTGTCTTCTTCACCTCTTTTTGCTGTTTAGAGGTAGGAGTGCTTAGGTGTTTCATTCCTTTTAACTTCGTTCACCGGACTTAAGGAGGCAACCAATTTAAAACTGTGCTAGATTCACACTTTCTAGCTTTCTCTTTTTTTCAGTTGAGCTATTGGAGAATCGTCGTTTAAACTTAATCCCAAAAGAAGTTTGCGAACGACTTGACTTGATATTCCACCAAATTTTTGTTATGTGTCTCTTAAGAGCATCTTTGAAAAGATGGAAAAACTTTGATGAAGCGCTAAAGGAGGGAGTTTTGTTGAGAGCGGCAATCAGTGCTTTTTCAAGCCTCTATCTTCCCGATAAGCTCTATATGCTATTTCCTTGTATGTGCGAATCTTCCTAAACAAGAACTATTCTATACTTTACTGTGATGTTCCAGGAACACTCAAAAAGACTGGAAGCAGTTTCTGACACAATACGCTTGGCCGGCCTTACACTAAAGCCCGAAAATGTTCCTTTGTCCTACACGAAATTTAATTCCTCAGTCACGTCGTCAACAGCCAAGTTGTCCGACTTGATCCAGATCAACTTTTTGCCGTGGCGAATTTTCCAACACCGTCAGATGAAAAATCAATTCGGCATTTTTTGGACTATATGCACATTACCGGCAATTGACTGTCAATTTCTTATGCATCACATGACCATTGACCCAGCTCACTAGAGAAGACATCCCTTTCTTATGGTGAGAAGATCAACAACGGCCATTTCACGAGCTTCGTCCGCGCATGCAAAGGCACCCTGCCCTCACCCACTTCGATGAAGGCGCGCTGACCATATTGCATGCACACAGACGTTTGTATTGTGGGTCTCGGAGCAGTACTCGTATACATTGGCAGCATAACAGCAAAAAGGCGATCGCTTATACCAGCAGGAGACTGTACCTAACAGAAGCCAACTACACGATAACCTGAAAAGAATGTCTCGCAATTGTATTGGCAATCATTAAATTCCGTTCGTATTTGTACGGTCACTCGTTCACAGTTATCAGAGATCACAATTCACTCTGCTGGTTAATAAATTTGAAAGATCCATCCAGCTGTCTCGCATGCTGGAGTCTTGGACTCCAAGAGTCCGACTTCACAATTACCTACAAATCGGGTAGACGACAGTCTTTCTCGATCTCCTGCTGACGCAACGGGGCACGACAATGACATGGCCTTTTTGGGCGTTGTGAACTCAGCCGCCGTATCACGTCAGCAGTGGGACGACGCTGAACTGCTGTCATTGGTTCGTTACCTTGAAGAAAAACCAAAAAGCACGCCGAAATTATTTGCAAGGTTAGCGTGATACTGCTTGCGCAATGACGCACTTTACAAGAAGAACTTCACACCTGGCGGCAGCAGCTACTTTCTCGTCGTTTCATCACGTCTTCGAGGTGAAGTACTCTATACCTGCTATAACGAGCCAACCACCAGTTCCTTGGGCTGCACCAAGTCATTGGGAAGGATAAAGCAGAACTTTCACTGGCCGAAGCTTACCACCATCATAAAAACCTATGTGCAGACGTGTTTGGACTGTTAGCGCCGCAAAGGATCTATTGTTAGGCCAGCTGGCCTGTTGCAGCCTATTCAAGTGCTAACAACCCTATTTTCATGAATTGATATGGACTTTTATGTCTCTTTGCCACGTCTTTTGCCCGAAACAGGTGGATAATTGTCGCTACTGATTACCTCACCTGATACGTCGAAACAGTTGCTCCGCGACGGGCAACAGGAGCTGAAGTCACGTGATTCTTTGTGAAAGCCACTGTCTTTAGGCACGGCACTCCCACCGTATTTCACCGACAGAGGTACTGCGTTCATGGCCGATCTCTTGGACCTCAATGTGTGACTATGTTATACTGCGTGCGGGAAGACACCGGCATATGGTCCCCAGACTGACGGGTTGACTGAATGTCTCAACAGAACCCTGGCTGACATGATCAGCATGTAGGTAGAGGTAGAACAAAAGAACTTGGATGACATCCTATCCTACCTCACATTCGCGTACAAAATGCACGTTGCTTACTGTTGAGTGTAGAGTGTTACGATAACTCTCATGTTCGGCTTATTGCTTAAGGTAACTAAAATTTAACGAATGAAGCTTTGTTTGAAATTCTAGTGGGATTGTTGAACACATATGTTTGAAAAAATCCTGGTTGTGTAGTTTCTAACTTTTTACGTAATACATTTTGGGATTGTGCTGTCAAGTACCGATACCCACGCCATGTTTCAAAAAAAAGTATTTCGTGCCTTTCAGGCTTGTGCGTGCCAGCCCGCCATGGTAGCCCGGCTCCCTGAGGTTTTAGATGCAGACAACTACAGCATTTGGCCGTGTTGGCTGCCAAATAAATTGTGATAGGGCACCGACGATGGGATTGTAGTGCGATGATTGGAACAGTTTTTTTTTTTTGCGGCGGCAAGAGTGATAAACGCTGCATTCGCATATCGCTACCATAAACAGCCAAACCAGACACATATTATTTCCCCGTAAAACAAAGCGGGCATGCCACGTGGTGTGTGTTTGTATTTAGTGGGCATGTGTAGTAATAGTGCTACTGGGGTTCTACTCACCAAAACAACGATATGACTACGAGCTTCGCCGTAGAAAAGGGGTACAGAAATCACCATCTTGTATTCTTGCACCCACGCTGACCTCGTAGATCACATGGGTCGCTCCGATTTGGCCTTTACCTAAATGACACCTCCGCAGCCGGGATCGTACTTGTGACCTTCGGCTCCTCTGCCGAATGCCGCAATCACTGCTTCACCATTTCATGCGACGTCTGCAGTGAACAAAAAAAAAGCGAAAAGTTAGAAAAAATTGCATCAGACAATACCTACCTTCAGGTTCCACTTTTGATTTTTTTCTTTTTCTAGTTTGATTTAAGAGCTGGTTGAGTGAGCATGTCAAAAAGCAGGAATAAGCTATTCACAGAAAATAGCAGGACCCATCGATGCATTAGCCAAGCAAGAGCAGGCACGAGATTGCGTCATGAAAATTCGCGTCGGCCAATTTTTAAAGCTCGGCCCAGAGTTAACTGGTAAACTACTACATAAGAGTAGGCCGCCTGTCCGGGCATTGACTCTACACCATCTATTCTATGAGTTTGCATTTCCTGGAATTTAGGGCACCCAATGTATATGCAGCATCAATGTGTACTTGCTACATTAGCGCACCACCTCAGAGATACTGCACCTCCGCTACCTGGCTCCAGTACGACTACGGTACAGTGCGCTGGCGCCACTTCCTTTGCGCTGTCTCACTGTGCGGAACTATAAAAGGAACCACTGATGCCACTGGTAAATTTTGAGCAGCAGCCGCACATGTAAGGAGGAATTCCTCACACCCACTTTTTCAGGATGACTGTTCTCTACTGTGACGGTATTTCGGTTTGATTTGACAAAGCTTACCAAAACTTCTGCTCGCCTGTATATTTTGTGTTATAGCATGACTGCATACGCCCAACTGGCTAAAAAGATAAGTAGCTTAAATCAATGTCTAAAGATAAGCTAGAAAAGCTTGTTGTTCACCTTGTTTTGAAGTTTTTCAAGCAGCTTGATCATCAAAGTTTTGGTAACAATAAGCCACTGGTTAACAGTGTGCGTTTTATGAGCAATCAACAAAAAAGTGCGGACGTCTCGATAATTTTGCTGCGAGCATGAAAGAACTGAAGACAAAAAATGATGCAAGGAACAAAAAAGTTGCTGGCGCAGAGCAATACAGCAAGCTGAGTATTTTCGAAACCAAATATAAGGACCCCGTATGCGAGGTGAAAAAAGCGCTGTCACTTTGAAAACAATCACTAAGTCTAATAAATGTCATGTTTCATCTTCCGATATTGAAACTATCTGTAGCGCGTCGAGCAAGACATAACAAAAGAAAAGTATCACCCGATTTTGCTCGCGTACCACGAATATTGAAATTTTTCGAGGCGCGCTTAAGGCACGCTTCCGCGCTTCTCAGCTACGCTTGTCGGGAAACTCTGAAAATGCCGTTTATTTAATGATCCCCTGAATATTGCTAGAAAAAGCTGTTTAGTGAAGCGCTTGCTCTCAAAAAAAAAATAATTCAAAGGGCGTTACCTTTCGACTGATTACTGCCGCATTTGGCGTGAAACTGAAAAGAACAAGGTGCCCAGGATATTTTTGATTCTGATCTTTATGATTGATTGATTGATTGATTTGTGGGGTTTAACGTGTCAAAACCACTATTTGATTATGAGAGACGCCGTAGTGGAGGGCTCCGGAAGTTTTGACCACCTGGGGCTCTTTAACGTGCACCCAAATCTGAGTACACGGGCCTACAACATTTCCGCCTCCATCAGAAATGCAGCCGCCACAGCCGGGATTTGAACCCTCGACCTGCGGGTCAGCACCCGAGTACCTTAGCCACTAGACCACCGTGGCGGGGCGATTCTGATCTTTATGTCTTGTGCATATTACCCTACAAATCATTCACCATACTCTCTTGCTACAGCCTCTCTGCATGTCATTCTTCTCAACAGAAGATACCAAACCACTGCTCAATGTAAATGCGCAATTCTACTCGTAAATGCAATAAGCTCACGTGCAATCCATGCCAGCATTGCTACATATATTGACTCACTTACTCATTTTTTTTTCACTTCTATGCATCTCCGAAAC
This sequence comes from Rhipicephalus microplus, assembly GCF_013339725.1. Taxonomy (NCBI): domain Eukaryota; kingdom Metazoa; phylum Arthropoda; class Arachnida; order Ixodida; family Ixodidae; genus Rhipicephalus; species Rhipicephalus microplus. The sequence continues at coordinate 28,797 of NW_023613503.1, forward strand.
CTGGCTTGGAGCTTCTGAGAGCAACCTATATAGTTTTCCCACTTGCCATTCTGAATATTGCAACCGAAACTGAAGTCGCCACAGCGGTTCACCTATTTTATATGTGAAGCAGCTTAGGGTAGAGCTCAATCAGGTGTTCGACGTGACCATTTTCACTGCGCAAGCGCATCAACTATCCCTCTCTTTCCTCTCCTAATATTCCCCGCTCTCACCTTACAACGCCGACGCGGGCGGCGTCTGCTAGTGAGTTACTGGATTGAGCAAAAAAAAAAAAAAAAAAAAACGGACTGGTCGCGTTTCAGAACCGTTCACTGTCACCACACCGTATATATAGGCACAAAATCTTGACCTCCAAAGCAGTGGCTGTGGCAGATTTCTCCTGTGCGTTATTGAAAAATAAAAATTCTTTGCGTTCGCATTAACCTAAAGCGGTCTGTGGGTCTGTGTTTAGGTCAGAGTCTTAATTCTCTCATTGCCAACTAAAAACAATTCGCAAGTTACAGTAGTCGCTGCGTGCTTCGCTTGCCTTTCCCCAGGTTTTTCGCCTGCACAACGCCGTGACGACTATCAACGTCAACTCTCCGCCAGTTTAGGCGCTTGCACCCGCTGCTTCGCATCTACACATGATCCTGTTTAGCTGGAAATGGTGTATTTTTTATTTCATGAGCAATTACCAAGAACGAAAGCTTGACTAATGTTTATATCTATCTTATTGTCATTCTGTGTGTATCAACACACCCTTGACTTCTAGCAATCACAAGAGTCAGTTGCATTTATCGTTCGCCATATTTCCTACACCTAACTTAAAAATTGTTTTTGTAATCTTTCGAAATGTAGCTGCTGAAAAGAAACATATTTTAGTGGTTCGTGAAAGTAGCAATATCCAACTCAACAGAGACAACTCTCTTGTATTAATATACACCAATTGCTGTGTTGGTTTCAAATTGGAATCGTTGATCATTTCTTGAACTAAATATTCCACTCCTGAATAAACTCTTTCCTTGATTATGCCTTGTGTAATACAACTCCATCTCCATTTTCAGGTGCCCATGATATTCAAGTCAGAGATAACAATCCTATTTTCATTACTCTTGCTACAACTATATCTCAAACAAACACTTAACACTCATCAACAAAAAAAAAATTCGAGTTATCCGCGACATCTCTTACAGGAAACCATTCAATTTAAAATGGGCCCAAAAAAAAAAAATTTTCGCTTACACATTCTTCTCGCCCAACAAGACAGTCGCAGCTGTTCTGTATGAACGCACCGGGCGTCGCATCTCTTTAAAAGCGTCACTGTTTGATATGGCAATAATGTATTGTTTGCCGCGCTGGTTAAGCTTTTCCTTGTTTGCTTTCGTTACCAACTCTTCAACTAAAGAACGCAGGGCAGGGAGGAAGAGAGGAGAGTACACTAGCATAGGGAGCCAGCGAAATCAATTACTTGGTAGATTATCTTTCAGACAAATTCAGTGTTGACTCACCGCTGAGGTATCTTGATATGGTACTTTAGCGGACGGTGTACTACTCGCCACAATTCCAACTAACTATTTTGCTGGAGAATTCATTCGTAAAGCATGTCACACTATCGACGAAAGTTCAATGAAAATGTACAAAGCCCCTCGCAGCCACCGCTAGCCGACTTACTATTGTTTCTCGCGTGCGAACTTTGTGTTTTTTCGCGTGACAATTGTTCTTGCGTGAGCATTGGATCAAATAAATAGTCCTAACGAAATTGTCTAGAAAAACATCTGGACACATAGCTGTCTTGACACGGATGGTGTAATACTCCAAATACTTCATAAAAAATGGGACATTTCCGCAAAGTCCCCCAAGATCAGTAAGCAAAGTATATTGCTACGTCATCAATGCGTGGTCGAAATATCACAGGCCGAAGGAGGTAGCATGGTTAAGCACAGATAACAATCTGTGCGTTGTAACGTAGTAAAAATTGTGCAGAGGCAGCAACAGTTTTGGGGGATGCCATTTAGTGCTGCGGAAAGGTGGGTAAAAAATGAATTAACTGAACACGAAAAGAGATAAATAACGGGATGGCTTACTCGGCACACCATCTTTATTTATGCGGCGGCATATGACGATATAAAAGCCCTAATGTATTGTCGAGACAAAAATCCCTCAGCGTGCCTAATACCTGATGTGCACCACGTACAAGAAAAAAAAACGTTTCAATGCATAGGTCACTCATTACCATTCTAGCTAAGATAAAAAAGAATTCACCATCAAGAAAAGTTGCACAGCAATTGATTGCATTTGCAGTTGAAGAAATAGCATGTGACGTGTGAAGACGGAAGATTGGCTGATGTTTACGTGAAGTATAATTTCTTACCGTGTCAATAATTTTGCGCCCTTATAGCATTGCCAATCTTGGTAATGTATTCCTGGTAAGAGTTAGTTTCTTCGTTTGCTTCTGTACTATTGTCTGCATTTTATTCGGGCTCCTAGAATTTCCACAGTGCAGCTGTCCCAAGTCGCCCTAAATATTTGCTTTTGGAGAATGCTATGAAACTATAACCACTAGTTAGTGGTTCAAGTTAGGTATTCATGCTAGCTATATTTGTATAGGCCGTGCTACCGGACTTTTGAACCAAATAAAGTAATGCCAGTCGATCATGAAATGGAGCCTGCCATCGGCCGCCATTGGAGGCGAACTTTTGGCGAGCGCCCAGGCACGTGTTCACTAGAGACACATTGTGGTACTATAGACAAACTGGATGAGTCATTGCAAAAAAGTTGAGGCAGGACAGGATATTAGAAAATGATTCGTGCGATAGTGAGTAACTTCTTGCGATACACGCTATAAATTCTGTGGCAACGTGTAACTGCAGCAGTCTGTACTATACAAAAAGTTACGCTCGGCCACGGCAGCTGCAGCTGTCTGTAATATGAAACACATTATACTCAGCCACGACCGCTGAAACTGTGTCCCAAGTCAGGTTAGGCTAGGGAAAGTTTCACATATGCGTTACATTCATCGCACATTTGCCCGAAAATGTCCAGTAACGCCCGTAGTATTAAGAAGGGCCGCCCCCTGAGCCTTATAGCTATAAGAATCAATGAAATGATCGGTGGTAATGTGGCCCACTGACGTTTACATGTGTCCACACGTTTATCGAATGTGTATGACAACACATCAAAACACTGCACAATAAAATTCCTGTGTCATTGGTTCTAGCGCGTTGCCAAGAAGTCCCGCCAAATTTGTTTATCCTGGGCTACGCGCGACGTGACCTCGGAACGTGACACGTAAGGCGATTAGAGCGTAAGCGTCGAGGAGGTTACGCGACCTCGTAGTACGCGTAGCTTCTTTGCGCATGCCGACCTTTGAAATGACCGCCGGGGAGTTGCAAATATCCACACACAAAAGCGATGAAGACATGCAACAAGCCGGAGCTCCGATAACTCCCCTCATGACGAGAGGAAGTTGTGACTGTCGCACATCTCTTATTCCGAGAACAGTGAGCGGAAGACGAACGCCCTAGACGGGGGCAGATAAGCAAGCGTGTATCATCAGTGGGCGACTGTGACTTGTCAAGATGACTCAAGGAATGTCAAACCGCGTGGCCTGCTTCGAAAACGTTTTCATAGGCGTATGTGTCGTCTCATTTTTTTTTCGCGATTATCACACGTCACGTAGGGGCGTGGAAGAGAACGCTGTTCCTTGCCAATAACTGTATAAGTTGCTGATTCGTTGCGAGAGCTCTTGCGAAAAGACCACGGGAAATTGCACATCTTCGTGAAGGAATCAGAATCACCTCTTTTTTTGTTGGTTAGTGCAGGCGAATGTACTATATCGTAAAAAGGAACTCAGCGAAACTTGACGGCTCAAAGAAAGCGGCGAGCGCTTAGTATCGTCCTCTAGACTTGGAAGCGCAGCTCTCACGAAGACACAGTGGATCACGGCGGCGCATCTATGGACCTGTATTAAGACAGCACTGAAGCTCATCAAAACTCTATCAAAAGCAAGTTTCGGACGTGTAGAACGTTGTTGCGCATACAAGCGAAGTAAACAGATAAGTGCAAGCTCTAAATTCTGAACAAGCTACCGAAAAAAGGTAATTGAAATTTCGAGGAGAAAAACTGGACATACGGAAACTGCAATGTGGTTGCTGTCATTCTGCGTGCTCGTGATTCCTGGTGTCGCCCTCAGTGCCAGCCTCCCCGGTGGCTTTTACCGAAGACGAGTGGATGCTGATCCCATCTACAAGCAGATGGCACACTTCGCAATAGCGGAGCACACTGCAAACCACGAATACTTCGACACGGTGCTGGACCTCTTCCAGGTAGACGTTCAGGTAAGACAGACCCATTATCTTTGTTGTTCTAGTAGACTCTGGCACGTGGTTGAGTCATGAAGGTCGGAGATGATAAACTTTCCAACTAGAAAGACATTTAGATACAATACTGTCTGGACATTTAGTTACATTATTTTTATGTATAGATAGCTGTCACCTATACACATGATAATAACGTGTCTAAATGTCCAGACAGTAACGTGTAAACAATGTGGGCAGTGTGTGCACATTTTTACACGTTGTTATCATATAACAACAGTAGGTATGATAGCCGCGTATATATTTTAAAATTTTGTATTTCGTTAACGGTATAAACACATTGGTTTACGTGAAAAGGTAACGCGGTGTGATGAGAACCGGATCGTGTAAATTCGCAGTGCCGAATTAATTCTGCAAATTGAACTTTTCCAGCATGCAAACACAATAAAATTTCTACTCCATCTTGTTACTGGATAATATTTAGGGCTATAACTTCAGCGCAAGGTTGCATCAAAAAGCAGATGATTGCGTTGCGGATATTTCTTTCACCTTGAAACTATCTGATAATGAATTCGTATGTAGGCATCTGGGTTATGTTCCTCTCATTGTACTTGTACGCATTGTGTATTCGATCATAAAAGGTTCCACTACGAAGCCATCTGAAATATTGAAAATAAGGGTGACTCGGTGTGAATATTTTTCAATTCTTCTAAATGAGAATGGCACAGCATCTGAATATCGTTTTAAGACATTGTAAACCAGATATCAAAAGTAAAAGGTTGGTGCAAGAAATTGTGCTGAGAAATAGTATTCATTGTACAACGCTTTGCTTCGCTATACCACATATCAATTATTTCATGGTAGTTTACAGAGTGTAAGCAGTGACGCTTTTTTAGAAGCAGTCACACCTTTATTCATGTCTCTATTTCACCAAGCAAAAGAGCAACCATTTTCTGAACCCATTTTTGTGCTGAAGTATCAACGTTGTTGTCATGATTTATTCATCTAAACATTAATACTTTCATACGTTTGGTAGTTATAACTCATAGAAAGGGTTCTCAACATTAGGGTTGCCAACAAGTGCTAATTTAGGAGTAACACAGAATAAAGCCAAGTTTCCTTACCTAAATATTTTCTATTACTTTCTAGTTACTGCCTTCTTCTTTGGGTGTTTTACTCAGATTATTATTGGCACTCAATGCAATAACCTGCTCGGCTTCATTAACAGTAACAAGCTTTCCTACTACTGGCCAACCAGATGCAAACGTGCACAAGGGAACTAAATATTCCGACTGAAACATATATATTTTTGTGAAATTTGGCTAATCCTTATAATACCTTGTGATCATTTTAATACTTGCTTTGTGGAGTTGCAATATATCAAATAATAAATGTGCCTGACGAAGGGAATAAAATACCAATATGTATGAACAGAATATTCCTTATTTCGCGTAATCGTACAACCCAATCATATTGCGGTGTGTTTATGCGTTCGCATAACGTTACGCGGTCTTCGCATTTATGTACGTTGGTGCAGCAAATGAAATCAGTTTATAGACAGCATCATCATGTTTATATGAAGTTCTTCGTTGTCGGTCTTGGTTTGCGAATAAATGTTCGAATAAATGTGGTTTGCGAAAAATTCAAGCCAAATTGCAATGCGCCCACGAATTTATGCATCAGCTCGTGCTGTATTTAGTTCCTGGAAATGTGAGCAAATATGTTCAAGCTGACACGCTGCCTTTTCAGAGCGCCGCTGGCTTCAACTACAGGTTGAAGTTTACTACGGCGGAATCGATATGTAGAGGAACGGACACATACAGCCCCAACACCTGTCAGCCAAAGGTTAAGGAGGTAAGTTTAGTGTCACAGTAAAAAGGTAGTGCACATTAAGATTGATAGCGCCACTTGATGACGTGTTAACATGAATTGCTTTCAAGTTCAGCATAACAAGAATGCGACTTCTTTGAATAATTTACAGAGTTCCTAAACAGAGTTTTGTGCAATACTTTTGTGGAAAGTACACATTAAACGATCAAAAAGTACTGCCAATGAATTTGCTAGCGGCTAACACCCATGAGAGAAGCTGCGATGGCGTAGTGGTTAGAGCGTCCGCCTAGCATGCAAGAGGTCCGTGGCTCAAAGCCTGGCGCCACGCAGTTCCCAAGCGGATAAAAAAACTGTGTGGCGATGAAACTGCATTAAGAGGCCTGAGGTGCGGCCTTACCGGTGACCACCACAGGTAACGCACTCCCTCACCAGTGAAGCATTGGCCACCATGGTGCAGTATCTGGCTACTACCTCCCATATCCATACGACAATTAATTCACGGCCCTGATTACGGCGGCGGTCAGATCTGCAACGCAGAAGAGGGTGCTAAAAATCTCTGGATCAATACAGGCCGCCACTGGAACCTGAACTTGGCGACGTTTAACGCTAGAACCTTATCTAGTGAGGCAAGACTAGCTGTACTATTTGAAGAGCTAGAGGGTGTTAAATGAGTTATAATAGGGCTCAGTGAGAATAGGAGGACAGATGAGGCCTATACGGTGCTACAGAAAGGGCACGTTCTTTGCTATCGGGGCTTGTTTACAGAAGAGAACTGGGAGTGGGGTTTCTTATTCACAGAAACATAGCTCGCAATATAGAGGAATACTATAGCAATAATGAAAAGGTGGTAGGTATCTTAATTAAACTCAATAAGATATAAAGATGAAGGTGGTACAGGCTTATGCGCCTACATCCAGTCATGATGACGCTTCAGTTGAAAGCTTCTATGAAGACGTGGAATCGGCAATGAGTAAGGTAAAAACACAGTATACTACACTGATGTGAGACTTTAATGCAAAGGTAGAGAAGAAGCAGGCTGGACACAAGGCAGTAGGAGATTATGGCATCTGTACTAGAAATGCGAGAGGCGAGCTGCTAGTAAAAGTTGCAGAACGCAATAATTTACGGATTTTGCATACCTTCTACCGAAAACGAGGAAACCGTTAGGTGAACATGGAGAAGCCCTGATGGCGAAAACAAGAACGAAATAGCTTTCATAATGGAAGCACACCCAGGCATCGTGCAGGTTGTGGAAGCGCTTGGCAAGGTACGCTGCAGTGACCATAGAATAGTACCGTCTCGAATTCTCCTGGACTTGAAGAAGAAACGACAGAAACTGATACGCAAGAAGCCAATCAGTGAGCGAGCACTGAGAGGCAAAGTATAGGAATTCTGAGTCTCACTACAAAACAGGTACTGGGCCCTAATCGAGGAAACCAGCCTTAGCGTTGACGCAATAAAAGGTAATCTGACGAGTATCATTACGGAGTTTACAGTGGAAGTTGGAGGTACGTAACTTAGACAGGACACTGACAAGCTGACCCAGGAAACGAAACACCTCATCAAATCATTGAAGCATGAAAGTGTCAAGTACAAAACACAAATTAGAACTGGCAGAGCTTTTGAGGTGGATTAATAGACGTAAAGTATCCGATATAAGAAGGTATAACATCGAGGGATTTGAACACGCTCTGAAAAACGGAGGAAGCGTCAAAGTAGTGAAGAGGAAACTTGGGATAGGCAGAAATTGGATATATGCACTAAGGGACAAAGAAGGCAAAATAACTACCAATATAGATAGGATAGTTAAAATAGCGGAGCAGTTTTACAGGGACCTGTAGAGTAGCCGGGATAACCCCAAACCTAATAGTATAAAAACTAGCAGTAACACAGATGACACCCTACCAGTAACAATAGAAGAAGTCAGAAAAGCCTTCGAGAGCATGCAAAGAGCTGAAGCTGCTGCTGAGGACCAGGTAACATCGGATCTGCTGAACGATTGAGGACAGATTGTGTTGGAAAAACTAGCCACCCTGTTTACGAGATGCTCGCTGACGGGAAGAGTACCAGAGTCTTGGAAGAATGCTAACATCATCTTAATACATAAGAAAGGAGTTGACAAAGACTTGAACTACAGGCCAGTCAGGTTGATCTCCATAGTATACAAGCTATTTACAAAGGTAATTGCTAACATAGCTAAGAAAACATTAGAGTTCAATCAACCAAAGGAACAAGCAAGATTTTTAACAGGCTACTTAACAATCGACCACATTCATACTATCAATCAGGTAATAGAGAAATGCTCATAATATAGCCAACCACTATACATAGCCTTTATTGAATATGAGAAGGCCTTTGTTTCAGTGGAAATGTCAGCAGTGATGTAGGCACTACAAACCAGGGTGTCGATAAAGTATATATAAACTTCCTGGAACCAATCTACAGGGGATCAACTGCTACCATATTGCTTCGTATAGAAAGCATCAGAATACCAATCAAGAAGGGTGTGAGGCAGGGGGATACAATCTCCCCTATGATAATTAACGCGAGCTTACAGGAGATTTTCAGAGGCCTAGAATAGGAACAGTTAGAGATAAGAGTTAATGGAGAGTACCTAAGTATCCTGCGCTTCTCCGTTGACATTGCATTGCTGAGTAACTCAAGGCACGAATTTCAACCTATGAATACGGAGTTAGACAAGGAGAGCAGAAAGATGGGTCTCAAAATTGATCTGCAGAAAACGAAATTAATGTACAACCTCGGAAGAGAGCAGCGCTTCGAGATAGGTAATAGTGCACTTCAAGTTGTAAAAGGCTATGTCTACTTAGGGCTGGTAATAACCGCAGAGCCGAGCGGCAAGATTGGAGTAACTAGAAGAATAAGAATGGGTTGGAGCACATTTGGCAAGCACTCTCAAATCATGACAGGTAGATTGCCCCTATCCCTTAAAACGAACGTATATACCAGCTGCCTCTTCCCGGTACTTAGCTATAGAGAAGAAACCTGGAGACACACAAAGAGGTTTCAGCTTAAATTGTGGATGACGCAGCGAGCAATGGAAAGAAAAATGGCAGGTGTAACCTAATAAGACAAGAAGAGAGCAGAGTGGATTAGGGACAAACGGGGGTAAAGGATATCATAGTTGGAATCAAGAATAGGAAATGGACATGGGCCGGGCATGTAGTGCATAGGCAGGATAACCGCTGATCATTGTGTAACTAACTGTATTCCCAGAGAAGGCAAGCGGGTTATAGAGATACAGAAGGTTAGATAAGCAGATGAGATGAAGAAGTTTGCGGGTTCAATTTGGCAGCAGCAAACACAGGACCGACTTGACTGGCGGAACATGGGAGAGGCCTTTGTCCTTCAGTGGACTTAGTCAGGCTGATGATGAATACCCATGATATAAACACAGTTACCTTTTCGTTTGTGTATACTCTCACATGCAGACCTCTCCAGCTCTTCATTGAAGTAAATCTCTCTATCTTAATTCTCACAGAACTGTCTGTCAATCGCGATATGGTGCGGAAAGTGACATTTTGATGTAGCCAGTAACAGAGAATGCGTATACCAGATTTGCACTTTTTATTGACAAAGCTGATCTAATCTGTAACACATATGTAGCTTATATTGTGCCATTTATGCAAAGTCGGCTATCGTTGCACAGCTGCATTCACATTTATGCAGTGGGTTCAAATAGCGCCAAGTCTTCTTTTCTGCAACATAATCAGTTGAAGTTCCCAAGGCTTTTTTGTAGGACGTATGGAGTGAACATTTTCTACCCAACCGAAAGCATCACTTGATGGAAGTCGGTCTTTCAGTGTGGAGACTTGAGGAGTTCATTTTCAAAAAGAGCCAAACCAAGTAACCTAAACTCTCTCGAATAAGACTGCATGGATACGTACTTACCCTCAACTTTTCTATCAAACAGTTAAAGGAACTAAATGGGAAAATACAACCAAATACGTGTGCTCAAAGATTTAGTTTCAAAAGTAAATTGAGCCAGATTTGTGCAGTGTACGCATTGAAACGAGCCAAATGTAATAAACCCAAGTAAAGCACATGAGTGAAGCAGAGCAGCCACATTGCAAGTTCCTGCTTGAATTCTCTGCCCAAATCCAGAAGGCTAACAAGTAATTGTAACACGTCATTTTGTTAGATCTGGAAAAAAATTTGAACCTGTATGACTGGAAGGCCTGCTGTACGGCAGATATGAAATCGACGACCAGCTTCTCGGTTAAGATAACAAAAACGAAGGCCTTTCACATTAAAAGAAATGCTGATGATAAAAGCCTTAAATTGAGAGAAGAAACTCACTCTAAACCTTCCACATATAATTCAGTTGCAATTCTAAAAAAATATGAGTCCCATGCACAAACACCCGTGCAATGCTCCCTTCCCATTCACTATGCCAACGAATTCAAACTGATAGATGTGATGAGCTTTCTCTTAAAGCAATTTGGCATTTCATAGAAATAAAATCAAGAGCTTGCTTATTTACTCATTGTCTTCAGGCGTGCGAAAGGAAACGATAATACGAAAGAGTTTAAAGGGGCTTCTCATAAAGCGGAGAAGAGGCGCCGGCTCGGTGTACGTCATATATAGGCGAAGGCCCATAAATGAGTCATTGTTGCCTATGTTTGATTTGTTTTCTGCCAAGGCTCCTTCTTCATACTGCCCTTGAAAGTCAATTTAAAAGGAGGTTTCACAAGAAAATTGCATCGCATTAAAGCGGACAATATGACAAACAAATCGAAAGTTATCATGCTAGTATTCGTCAAGATCACTATTTAATTTGAAACACTTGTGGTCATAAACTCCTCCTAGCTGACACTTGAAATATATTGTGTAATATCTTTCACGGCGTTGCGTTTGTTTTCCATAATATGATTTCACTGTATTGATAAATTCTGTTCAGATGGTTTGTATCATTTTAGTTGTCGGGTTCTAGTACATTGCAAATAGCAGCATTAAAATACCAACGCAACTACAACATATGTTTATAAAAAGCTTCGCTGAACCCCAGAGGTAAAGTTAACAACTTCTAAAATGCATTCAGTGACGATGCACGAGCACTTTCCAGATAAAAGCACGGTTCAAATTCCTCAAAAATGACGTACACCTATACACGCCTAATTACGTTGAGGCTCTACAGGCTGAATTCGAAGGTTCTAAGAATCATGGGGATCGGTCACGCAGTACTGTCGCCTGAAATGATTCGCGTATTTTTTGCAGAAGCACAATATATCTTCACAAGAACTTCAAACATTGGAGCAGATAAAAAAAATGAACACGAAGCCTGCACGAAAAACGCGGCGTAGTCACAGCGAGAGCTGGAAGGGTGGCACTTGTAAAGGAGTTGTAAGCTTTTTAAGGGTTACTAACACAAGTAAACTCGTAAGACACCCACTATACAAAAATTGTATATTTAATCATGTTGGCAAGCACACACTATGCCATTATTCTTCATTTTGCGGAAAAGCGAAGGACCCATTGAGTACTTGCAAGACATTACACGCTAAATATAACTGCTAGTGAAGCTTCGGTAAAACCCTATACATTCAGAAAATGGCGGCTCCTCATCTGCTCACGGGACTCGCTTGCTGGAATCCGTGCCGACCGGTTGTGCTCTCGCGATCTCCGGCGTCAGCGTAGCTCTGGCCGACTGGGCTCGCCTTACGTCATCTCCTGGCACCGACCTTTGACGACAGTGTAGCTCTGACCGACTGGACTTGCTCTACGCCATCTCCTAACGTCGACAAGAGCTCTCGCAAGTGGTGCCCCGTCCTTGGACTCCTGTGACCGTGTTTCCATCTTTCCTATCTCTTCTAGACCATCGATTTGTCGTCGCTCTCTCTGGCTTTCCTCATCTCTCTTTCTCTCTCTCTACACCTTTATTTATATCCTTTTCATTCCTCCTCATCCCCATCTCTTGTGAGCTACTGCTGAGGTGTCGCACCCTGATGCAGACAGTTGCGGGGCTCATTTTGCTTTTCTTTTCCTTCTTCTAAAGATGAACACTTCCCCGCTCCCCTCATCTGCTAATGGGGCTTTGTTGTAATCAAAGGGAAGAGGGAACGCTTACAGTGGAACGAAAAATAAGGTGGGTGTAATGGAGTAGCATGTAAACAAATGGAATATTTTTGTTGGCACTGGCGCAAAATTTCTACTCTAATGAGTTTTCGTAGGCCCCCAATCACTAAGGGCTGGCTATAGGGGGATTTACGGTAGGTCTTTCTCGACTGCGCTTCATGATAATGCCACCTAAAATAACATCTGCTCAAGACTAAATAGTTATGTTCAAGTGTGGTGCCGTTCGAGAATTCTTGGTCTCAGTACATAACTTATTCTTGGAATTTTATTTGCTATTTGTGCAATCTTCACAGATGAATAAAAGCAAGCAGCAGCGCACCTTTCACATTTGCAGCAATGCTTACTTGTTTCGCAAATACGCAGGTTCTTTAACAGGCACAACACTTGAGTTGTGCAAGTATACCAAGGAGAAACTCAGCCTAATCACACAAAAATTGTATCACCGGGGTTTTATTCATCGCTCAAAATAACTTCATTTTATTACACTACACACATCGAGCAGGAAGTGTGAAGATAATGATAAAACATGTGCGGACCGTACGGACACTTTGTTTGTTACAATGACGTATGCGAATGGGAGCACGCGAGTTGTATTGCAATAGATATCTAAGTGATCTACTCCCTGATAACACGAATACTAGTTGGCATTGCGTGTTCAAGAAAGAAACCGGACCACAGGAATCTTCATGCATAAAACTCTAGCTAGCAAAGTAGAACTGTTGCCTTTGTTCCTTGTCTGAAAGAAATGGGTTATCAAGAGTCATTAGGCCACAAAAATGGCCCTTCTTGGTGCCGCAGCTGCCCGCCACCGTCATCGTTTGTGTCTTTAACTGCTATTTGTTCATTTTAAAGCAAATTGAAACATAAATATTAATCTACTAACGAATTTCGGACCAGCGCGTTCTTCGTGGCAGCGCAGTATTTTACCACAGAGTCATGCTACTGTTCGAAACAGAGCATTAAACATCTAAATTTTATACAGGCATTACGTGTATAGCATTGATGAAATAATATAGTGTGGTAGGTGAGCGAACTAGCAACCAGGCATCTGATAATACCAATAACGTACTTAGTAATTATATGATGATTTTGCCTGATTACATAGGCTATGCTAAACACCATCATATAAATTAAAGACACCAGTCCCAAGGTTCATCCAAATAGGTCGTGAGACTTAGAGCGAAAAGCGGTTAAGAACCCAACTGCCAGCGGCATCAGTGTGCATTAGACTTTTGTTGTTGTTGTTCAGGCTACACCGAGCATGAAGCGCAGATAACCAGGTTCAAACTGTATAGCGCTATCGCCATCATCATCGTCATGGGCTCTGAGATTCAAGTGCGAATAGGTTTAGCTAAAACAACTACCAAAAACAGCGAGGGTGCAGGGAAAAATGAAATCGAGTCTACTTAAAAAAACAAACAGGTTGTCATATGCGAAGAAGCGAGCGCTAATGCTTACACTGGTGGCGACGTTGATGCTGACGCTCACCGTGGCGTTGTGAAGGAGCGAAAACTGGGTAGGCGCGAAGTACGCAGGATATATCGGTGTTTTCTATAGCTACATCAAAATCGCTTCTAAAGGGCAGTGAGAGACAGAAGACCATGATTTGACACATAGACCGGCAGTCTGCTTCTACTTACGCGCTTGTTGCGAATGTTTATTGTTCAACAATTCACTGGAGAAACATCCCACTATTAACTTTTCGAGGTCTGTTCGAAAAACCATCCGAGTTTTAGTGAAAAAAAAATACTGGCCTAATTTGAGTGTTGGAAACTTAATTACCCTCAAAGTTGCCTCCTTGCGACTCCAAACATCTCTCCCAGTGGTGCTGCCATTGTTACAAACCTTATGAGAAGGACTCTTACAATAGAGTTTAGCTCAGCGGTCATTGCAACCATAACGTTCTCCCTCGTCAAAAATCCCTGTCCTATCAATTTCCTCTTGAGTTTAGAAAACAGGGCGTCAGATCAGGAGAGTAAGGAACCTGTTGAGCTACCGGAGTCGGACTTTATAACAAAAAAGTCTGAACCAGTTGTGAGAAATGTGCAGGAAAATTGTCGTAATGGATGCACCAGTATCATGTTGAGCACAAATCAAGTCTTTTGCGCTGCACAACATGACGTAGGCGACAAAGGACGTCCCTGTAGTACTCTTCGGTGACTTCTTCACCCTGTGGTGCGTACTCACGGTGTACTACACCACGGGAGTGAAAGAAAGCACTCAATATCTGCACACTTAGCTGACCTTTGGTCTTGGTGACGTGGAATGCTTCCACTGTGACGACTGGAATTTGATTTCCGGGTCACACCCGTACGCCCTAAGACTCGTGAATAGTGACTGTGGTGTTCATAAATTTAAATCACTGCTAGTGAAATCCAGCATGTCCTGTGGAACCTAAACACAAAGTTGGTTTTTCTCTGCCGTGAGCTGTTTCGGCACGAATTTCACCACTACACTCTTCATGCCAAATCTTCGCTCATCAGCTAAATCGCTGATAGCCACTTCTCCCGCAATTTTAGAGATAGTCACATGACGGTTCCGCTTCACCTCAGCGCTCATTTTAACAATGACCCGGCCATTTCGGCATGTTGAAGGCCGACCAGAGCTTTGCTCACTCTCTATCGATGTGCGACCGTCTTTAAATCGGTTGTGCCAATCCCTAATCAGTGTGCGGCTCATAGTGTCCTCACCGAAAGCTGTATTGATCTTTCAAATGGTTTACACTTTGCTTTCACTCAGTTTTTGTCAGACATTGATGCAGTAGCACTGCTCCAGTTGTTTCATCATTTTTCTTGCAATGAAGAACCGTCGAGCGCCCTGCGGACTACATCAGTCCTACGCAGCGTCCTTGTGACTCACGCCATCGGTAGAAAAAAAAGAACTAAAATATATGCATGCACATGAACGTTCAAGGTATGCTGATGCAAGCGCGCTTGTTTCAAATTCTTGAGGTGCTCGCCAGCAAAATTATGGTTGGATAATTTTATGGCAGACCTCGTATACCTCGGGCGAGGATATGTTCATGAGGTTCTTTAAGGCACGACAAGTTAGCTTTATTCTGCGAGTTAGACATGCAGAATAATGTGTAAGAGAACGCAGTTTTCGAAATTATATGATCTCTGGGGTGTCAAATTGAAAATCGCTGCAATTATGCACCTACTTTTCAGGTGCAAACTACATGCTTTAATGTACGTCTGACATTGTTCCGGCTTGAATTCTCGAAGCTCAGCATAGTATCCAGGTTTGCAGCATGAATGTTCCAGTTTTTGATATTGTGAGCGGGCGGAGCAGCTAGTGAAGCAAACGAATTGGCAAAATATAAAATGTGAAAACAGCGCCCTCAGATTTGATGGTCAGAATAAGTATAGAGGGAATATAAACTAAATTGGGACTCCGATATTTTTTTTCATCCACTTCCTAATTTTGGGCTCACACAGGTTATGGTTTTATACCTGTTAATTTCGTTGTTAGCTAGCATGTGCACATGCACCAAGAAATGAGCTTCAAACTGGTGTTTAGATATAACTATTGTAATGAACTTGACGGAAAAGAATACACAACGCTCGCTCATTGGGCAAGCTGTTCTTATTCTCTGCTTCCTGTTCCTCCACTTCGCTGTACTCCCCCCTTCCTCGCGCAAGCAGTCGAGCGGCGTCGCCGGGCTGGCGCTTTTGTACTCGGCCACGCTGCGGACCTCGCAAATGGAAAGAAATCATAGTTCAGTCTAAACAACGTGCTCGTGTCTTAAAGCAAGAGACGTGCGCTGCAAAGGTATTCGTTTTCTGTTGGTCGAGTTCAAAGTACGCATCTCAGCTGCTAACGCGATAGTTATTCTGCCCTAGGAGTTCAGTGATGATGACGGGCCCCTTGAATTTCGCGAGTAGCTTACCGCCTGAGCAGCTCCTTCCCCCTGGCATTGGCGATGTTAATAATGACTTTAGCCTGGTGATAGACGTCGAAGTTTGCTTCTTCAAGGCTGTTCAGCTTTGAAGAACACACACCGGTGAAGCTGGAAGATGTGCAATAATAGTTTCTTTCATCGCGCTTTTCTGTCTCAGTTTCATTTTTACGGTATATACGTATCTTAAGTAGAAACAACAAGCTGGACAAAACTCACTTGCTTCACGGCCGCCTTGAACCGTTCCAAGTCGCGTGCACCCATTCTCTGCTTAAAGTCATCTCTGGT
>NW_023613504.1:0-41496 GCF_013339725.1 Rhipicephalus microplus
TTTTTTTCCCTCTGAATTCTTGTGCCTTTACTACGGTAGCTGTTTTGTGCAGTGGAGCTTTTCCTAGCAGCACTGGCTTTTCTTTTACAGTGACCTGGGCGAACATTTTCAGCGTTTTGCTTAACTCGAAATACCGCCTATCTCGAAATTTTCCCCGGATTTGATGGCTTCGAGTTAACGAGGGATTACTGTATACGTAAGGACTAAAGGTAACAGGAATGCAGCGGTGATGAAAAATAGGGCACTGTGGAATTACAATAGGTATGATGTTGTGAGAGGAATATGGAAAGGGGTCATGGTTCCGGGTCTGACGTTCGACAACGCGTTCTTGTGCATGAGATCAGAAGTTCAAGCAAGATTAGAAATTAAGCAGCGTGGAATAGGTAGGCTTGATTTAGGAGCTCACGGGAATACACCAAATCAGGGAGTACAAGTTGATATGGGATGTACATCATTTGAGGGCAGGGAAGCTAGCAGCAAGATAAAATTTGATAAGGGATTCAGTAACGTATGCTGTCGGGCTAGTTGGGATAAGAGATTGAGAGAAATAGGGGAGGAGCGTTGGGCTAGGAAGGTTTTCAGCTACTTGTACATGAAGAGACAGTAGGATTAGGTGTGTTGGTATAACATGATAAAAAGTGCTTACCAGCGCAAACGACAGGGCAGGAGGGGACAGGAGAAGAGACGAGATAGAGCGCTGAACTGCCAAGAATTTATTTCTTGCGAAGTTCTTCGCTTTTATACATTCACCAGTCGCAATAGTCATGCGCGACAGACAATTACAATGTATAAGTACATCACACCGACAAGCAAAGGAACAACTTTTTCTTATCGGTGAGCGCGACAGAAGGGGGGCTAACACAAGCATCTTTTAATGCGCAAATCTTTTCTGCCTCTATGATCTCGCGTGTGCTGCGATTCCTGCATATTGCAACAATAGTACACTCTGAAAATATTGGCCGGCAGCCACACGTGCTGCAGTGAACGGACAGCCAACCTTGTTTATAGTGATCCACATTGTACGTATTTTCCCTCAGCCTCTCATATATAAAACGACCTATGTGACCGACGTAATACCTTCCACATGATAACAGCAGCTGATACATCACAATACAGATGCAATCTCTAAATTTATTTGCGTGTTTTGTAGTGCAACCGAGGGTGCGTCTGGACAGAGGAATGGACAGCTTGCATAGGCGACTCAATTTTTGAGGGACCGTAAAGACCACCTTCACATTAACTCGCTGTGCCACTTTCTTAAGATTGTGCGCTATCTTTTGCATATATGGAACCACGGCAAAAGCCTGTCTAGCTGTGACAGGTGGGACTACGTTATCGTTCCCTTTGGCCTGAAGTTCACGCAGCAGGCCTTCGGCAACGGAAACTTGCACCTGGTCGGGGTAACCAGCCGACGTCAGCCTTGAAGATTGCTCAACAAAGCTTTCTGTAATCTTGTGCACACAGAATTTTCGCGAGGCATTCACGAAGCAAGATTTTGCGATACCTCGCCTAACTAATTTAGAATGTGCGGAATGAAACGGCGAAACAGGCTTATTTTTACGCGGTTGATACATCCAGCAAGTGCGTCCATTATTCAGGAATAGCTTAAAGTCAAAGAACCTGATTTCACAATTATCAGAAAGTTCATGAGTAAACTCAAAATGTTTGAAACCATTTCGCACCAGCTCTAAAACTGCAAGAACGTCAATCCGATATGATGCAACATCAGTGTCCATAAAAATAAAAAATCATCTACGTATCTGAAAACGTGCATCACATTAGTGTTAATGAAAACTTCCGAAATGGATCTGTCTAACTTGCCTAAAAACAGGTCACTTACGATGGGAACGATGCAAGAACCAATACAGATACCGAATTTTAGAAGGTGAGGTTTTCCATCTTATAGGATGTACGTCGACTGAAGGTAAAACCTTAGAAGCTCTAAAAACCCACTGATGCTGACGCCAGACTCAGTCTGGAATTTTGAGGCGCCAAACTCATCTATATATTCTCCAATGAATTGTAATAATGAGTCATGCGGAATAGAATAGTACAGGTCCTTGACGTCTACAGAGAAGGCGAATAGAGTCTTATTCCAACGCGATGAAATAAACTCCTGGACTTCACATGAACTTTTACCAAAAATGGATCATTCACTTCTAGGCATTTCAAGGTTTTCTGCAGGTAGAGCGCAAGACATTTTTGCCAGGTATTATTTTCAGATACAATTAGCCTAAACGGCATGTCGACCGTATGCGTTTTCGCGTTGAAGAAGGCTTCAAGGAAATCTTCCTTGGCATCTGACATGTTCTTATGGATAATTACATGGTTAAACTTGCGAAGCAGGCTCTTAGCTTTACTTTTGACCTTTTTCACCGACACTTCAACATGACAGTGGGACACCGTGCGAAACAGCGTGAAATCGTGCGACAAGCATGAAAGCTTGTCGCACGGTTTCGGCTCTTTGATCACATGTTCCGACGCCCTGTGGCAATGTACGCCTGTACCACGCAATGTTATTTCAATATTACATGTTGTATTGTAAAGCTTGTACACAAGACGCGTGTGTTTATAAAGCATGAATGTTATTTTCACTGCATTTGCAAGCAGATTAAGTAATTTTATTTGCATTTTAGAGCAGACGCATATTGCTGTGGAGTAGACCACCTGCTTGCCAAGCAAACGGCCTGGGTTCCAACCTGACTCGAACCTGGGAGTTTTTAATATCTATTTTATTTACATCTTTATGAATTTTTGGTCACACACAAGATGGCAATTTTTCGCTCACTCACAACGATTGCAATGACACGCCTACATCACCGCAGACACTGGAATTTCCGCAGAACAAGCTGTTTAATGCTCTCACTTGAAGTGTCAGTTGACAGGACAAAGCCCGCTTATGTGCAGACTTCTGCAAATGGTACGATCATTCCTGTTTCTACTATTCACGAAGCCATATACAACAAAGAAAGAGCGTGCACACTGGTCTGATCAAGACTTCGTCTATATGGGGAGGGGGGCTGCCGCGCACTGGTGTTCCGAGGCAGCGAAGGCATGAGCAGGTTGAGCGCTTGGCCATCAAAATAAAGCGGTTGGTTTTTCGAACTCAAAGTAGCAGCGTCTTTTTTCTTCTACCTTTCGCTACAAACCCTTAAGCTGTATGACAGACTCGTACGTACTCTCAACAGCTCAAGCAAGCACACCTCTTTTTCTGTGTACTTACTAAAAGCGGTGTGCCCACAAAGTCATGGCGCCACACTCACATTGGACGAAGCTTTGAACAGCTTAAGCATCAACACCGTCAATTATCATCATTGTAAACAGTAGAGAATTCTTCGCTTATACCTATACCACAGTGCCTCGAATACATTTTTTTTTCCTCTCAGCGTGGTTCTTAGAACCACCCCCTTCGTTTATAGCTTAGAACTCCTTCGTGTCAGACTCAAAGGAAATCAGCGATGATGCTTGTAATGACCCTCTGCCTGGTGGTAAATTTTGGAGCTGTGAAAATTGCCGCTCATTTTTGTCTGTTTGAAGAGGCATTTTGCTAAGAGTTGCAATTGGTGATGAGGCACTGCATTTGCAGCCCGCCCTCTGGTGGCGAAGACGATCCAGAGGTGGACACTGATCGTGAAGACTTCGAGACGCTGGCATCACTGCAGAGCAGCATAACCATGGCCAGGGCACTTTTTCACAAGTGGGTCACAGTTCCTTTGCAGGACCAGTGTTTCTGGACTATGTGCCTACGTTCCACCAGGATGTATACTGTACATCCTGGTAGAATGCCATCCACCAGTGTACATTTTGGTGGCACAAAGTCTGCCTCTTATATTAAACTAATGGGAAGAAGGGGTGCTGCAACGAACCACCCTGAACCATACGTATGTTTATAGTGATCGGGATGAACGCTGCAGTCAGACTTTGCTCTCCCTACTGGAGAACCTTGTGCACGCCTATGTTGAAAACCATGACTTAAGTAGCACATCAAGAGCAAAATTAAGAGTTGTGTCGCATTATGTAAAGCATCACTTCACAAATATGGCTGACAGTTGTGCAACTAAATTGCAGGCGGTGCAAAAAATTCAAGGATGCTGTAGAGTCTTTTGAGCAACATCCAGCAGATCAACTGCGCGAAGTCGGTGATACCTCTCAACATGATGCACACACACAGACGGTATCATCACCACCTGCGACAGCTGAAGATGGGCTCGAACACTTTGGCCTCTTTGTCGCCCAGAGACTGCGCATGGTGGATGCAACAGTGCAAGCGCGTCTCATGTCATCCATTTTAAATCTAGTTGTTCCAGTGCCATGTGGCCTTTCAGAATGATTTTGAAGCAAAGCTCCAAATGTTGCTTTTCCAAATGCTCCTAAACAAAGTGTGCATGGACGGAGTGTTTGTCACATGTAGCGTTCCTGTAATTAAAAAAAAATCTGGCACATTTCACCCATAATGGGAATAGATTTCATATGAAGCTCTGGGAGGGGTAAAATATGTCATATTTCTTGCTTTGAGCCAAGAATAATTAGCTGGAGCGATGCAAATTTAGTAGTTGCATGCATATCGAGTCACTGTCGGATATGTTGAATACAGTGGTGTGTATCGCTCATGGTCTGACACAATGCCATGACTCGTATTATAGCAGACTGCAAGGAAGTGTGCGCTACAGTGCGATAGTGTGCACATAATAAGTGGCAGTTGCTAATGTGGCCATGTTTGACTGCAGCTTGTGGAGTCGTGATTATGCATTAGAATGTTTATGATTTTATAAAAAATTAATAGCCAGGACTGCAACCACAGTTGTCATTGTCGCAATAACATGCTTGTATAGCGTCATTTTCTGAAATGGTTTAATGCACTGTGGCTCGGTTTTAGAATATCTGACAGCCACGCAGAATATCTGGGTTAAATTCCAACTCAAGTTGTGATTTTCATTATTTGCTCATCAGAATTTTTCACGCATGCACTGACAAAAGTGCCGAACCTCACAATGGATCTCTTGCGATGCAGACTCATTAATGATATTACAAGAAGATAAATTTCAATGTGTATTCTTGCTGTCGCTGGGTTCATATAAAGTGTGAGTGCAGTGCAATACTCTGCGCAAAATATGCAGGTACATGCTACAGGCAAGTAACATTCTGCAGAAGGGCTTGTTCTTACATGGCCAGTTGGTGCATTGCTAATAATCATAATGCAGTGCCAAAAGACACAACGGACGCAAAGAACCACACACCACTGGCGCTACTAATGACTATTGGATAACTGATGACGCAGAATAAATATATACATATGCTATTACAAATGTATGCAGGCGCGAAGGTGACATCCGGCTGACTACACCAAGGAGGTGCTAGGCAGATTACACGTCAACAGTACAACGTCCCAACACTGACTGAGACAGAAGATTTTATTTTTCTTCTTTCTCTTTCCACTGTTACCCGCCAAAGCAGTTCTTTATTGTCTTTTGGTCGCTACACAAACAGTGCAACCAAATACTGTAAAACGATTGATTGATTGGTTTAACGTTCCAAAACCACCATATGATTATGAGAGACACCGTAGTGAAGGGCTCCGGAAATTTCGACCACCTGGGGTTCTTTAACGTGCACCCAAACCTGAGCACACGGACCTACAACATTTCCGCCTCCATCGGAAATGCAGCCGCCACAGCAGGGATTCGAACCCACGACTTGCGGGTCAGCAGCCGAGTACCTTAGCCACTAGACCACCGCGGCGGGGTACTGTAAAACAATTAAGACAACAGATGTCTGACTAACACAATCACTGCCATATTCTTTATTTAAAAATGCTTCTAAATGTTCTCATGTCGTTCTATCCAGAATCTTGACATTGTGGAGCACATACGCACAAACCGCAGAAAGATGCACATTCATGTCCACGTTGAAATTAATAGCATGCTCCCTCATTCTGTTATTAAAGCAGTAAACAGTTTGCCAGGCATGGCATTTGACACAAGACACGGATTTCATACACCAAGTGATGTGAGCATAACAAAATCGACATGATAGAGATGTCCATATGACACCCCCTGACTGCATTTCGGATATCCACTGCATGCATTTGCAAAACAACTCTGGCAAACATCCCTCACAGGTCCATTTGGCTGCACTTACGTGAACCCGGATTATTCCTTGCAAGTCCCAAACAAGTCCTGATGGGCACATGGTGCACATGACAAGGAGATTAATGGATGTCTTTTATACATGGCGCTTTCTAAAAGCAGTCCTCAATAGTCTACTTGAATGCAAACGTTCAACAGAAGTCTGTCTGGTTGGGTATGAAACTGGGAGATGATTTAGACTCCAACCAAAAGTTTTAAAGGAACCCAACGTTTTGAAACCGACTTCGTTCCTTCTTCAGGGGTGACTGCGGGGAGCAGCGGCGTCTTCGAAGCACTCGCGGGGCGGATAATGACTCCCTTCTTTCTCTCTTGTCTTGCAGTGGAGCGCAGTCCATGTGTATAAGAAGAGGCCCGCATATTGCAGACCTCAGAAAAAAACGGATACCCAAAAACTTTATTCGAGCCGCCACCCGCCGCACCGAGCAACAGAGGATACAAAAACCCCAATCAACCTTTATTGGTAGCCCCCCGAAACGCGTACAAGTCCCATGCGTTCAGGGAACCAGCGAGATGTTGGCGCGGATCTTCAAGAAAGGGGTTCGCATCGCGCACGTGCCTTCGTGTACGCTGGGCCGCCTCCTCCCCCGCCCGAAAGACAGGCCAACACAGAACCCCCGGTCTTGTTTACGAAATTCCTTGCGCTGAGTGCCCCTATTCTTATATCGGCAATACGAAAAACCTACCGGAACGACTGAAGCAACACGCCAACGATGTGCGGAAGCTCTACAAAGAGCGCAGCGCAGTCGCCGAACATATGAGACGTTGGATCACCGGATAAATTTTGAAGCGACGGTCATCCTTGGCCGTCGCTTCAAAAGGTTATTACTCGAGTCGTGGCACATACAGAGGACAGCCCATAACATCAACCGCTCTCTCGGAACCCTTCCCCCAGTTTTACACATGAACTCCACTCCACGGCAAAACGAGAGAGAGAGAGAGAGGTCATTATCCACCCCGCGAGTGCTTTGAAGACGCCGCTGCTACGTAGTCCCCGCAGTTACCTCTGAGGAAGATTTCGCTCGGAGGATTTCAAGCTGGACGGTTGTGCCCTCGCGATCTCCGACTTCAGCGTAGCTCCCGCCGACTGGTTCGCCCTCCGCGGTCTCCTGATGCCGTGCAGCTCTCGCATTGTGGCACCCCGCCCTTGGACTGCTTCGACCGGATCCCCACTTCCTATCTCCTCTTTTTTCCTCTCGTTGGCTGGCGGCTTCTTCTCCGTCTATTTTCCTTCTATTCTTTTATCCCTCCTTCCTTCTCCCTATATCTTTTATTCCCCATATCCCATTCCTCTGCTGACCTGTTGAGGTGTCCTCGTAAGGAGAGACAGTTACGGGTCGGCACCTTCCTTTCTTTTCTTCTGATATAACCACTTATATTTCTAGGCGCCCCCCCCCCCCCCTTCCTTTGCTCGCTCTCTCCTTTCTCTTTCCTCTCTTCGCTCAAGTCTATTATCCCCCATTCCCCTTCCCATGTGAACCACTGCTGAGGTGTCGCACTTAGCTGCAGACAGTTGCGGGGTTCACTTTTCTTTTCTTTTCCAATTTTAAGAACCACTTCCCCCCCTCTGAGGAAGAAACTAAGTCGGTTTCGAAACGTCGGCTTTCTCCAAAACATTTGGTTGGAGTCTAAATCATCTCCCAGTCTTCAATAGTGTTTTTTTGCCCCCCGAAGTTATAATTTTAGAAGGTCTAACCATAAGTTTTGCTGTACTTTCAGATGTTAATTTAATTAGTTCTTCGGAACATGCTCTGAAACTGCTAAAATTAAAAGCGCTCACAAATTTTCGTACCGAAGTGCGTTTTTGACCAGACCTAATCAAATCAACACATGAAAACATAAAAAAACTTATGCTTGGTTTGAACTTCTGAAATTGCAACATTTAATTTAGTAAAACTTGATAGACGGCCACATATAATGATAAACAAGGGTGTCTACCAACCTGGAAAACCTGGAAAAGTCGGGAAGTTTAAACTTTTCTGAAATAGTCAGGCAATTTCTGAAAAATATGGTGGGGTCTTGGAAACTGGCGGCAGTAGGTGATATCGTCACAAAAATAAACATTACCATTGATCAAAGTTTAAAAAGTCACTCCTTTGGCCTCAACTACAGTGAACAGCAAGAAAATAAATGAAAAAAATAAAAAGCACTGCATAACCGTTGCTTATTAGTGTAGACGCAAAACGATCCACCTACCAAAGGAATATAAAGCTTACTGATGTTTCGGCAGCAGCTATGGGAGCCTTGTTCACAATAATAGCCATAGAAAAGGCACCTGGTACTTGAGTACCCCTAAGTACGTGAACCAAGCACTGCGACTATATTGTCCGAAGTATTCCATCACTCCTGCTCAGCGTGAGTGTGGTTGCCTCTATGTGCTGGTATTCCAGGTGCAGGCACATACAAGCTTTTCTTTGGCCAGACCACGTGCCTACCAGTCAGATTGGTGGCCTGTGGATGTCATGTGTTAAGCGAAGGAATATGAGGTCATGCGTTGTTTCCTGATGTCATACTGGTGTTATTTAAATCTTTTTTTAAATGAGTCGTCTCACTGAGTGGTTGTCAAAATAGTGGCAGCCTAAAGCGTAAAAAAGATGAAGGAAAGTTTCGTTCGGCAACTCGTCCTTCTCGTTGTTTAAAGCCTTCCTTAGATTCCATGTTGGTAATTCACTATTTCAATGTCTGTAGCGCTCGCCCCACCGAGGTGATCCCAAGGTACTCAGCTGCTGACCTGCAGGTCACGGGATCGAAACCTGCTGCGGAAGCTGTATTTTCGATGGAGGTGAATATGCTGTAAGCCTGTGTGCTCAGACTTGGTTTCATATTAAAGAACCCCGAATGGCCGAAATTTCCGGAGCCCTCGCCTACGACGTCTCATAGTCATAATGTGGTTTTGGGACGTTAAACCCCACATATCAATCAATCAATCGATGTCTGTAGCTTCGACATATCACACAGCATATCTGACTTTCCAGCCACAACATAAAACATGTCGGTAAACTTGTGCATGTTTGTCTTAAGTTCTTAACCATCATTTCGGCTCGGCTTGAAGGCTTTCTGGTTGGGATAGAACTGCCATTAGCAAAGGCTTGCAGGGCTAGTGCTTTTTATTATTATTATCACTATCGATATTATTATTATTCGCGATGCAACAGAAGACGTCCTCAGCTACGCATTTATTGCTGGCAGCTCGCGTTTCAAGGGTAGGGTTGGGTAACTTTATCTAAATTTCTCGTTTCAGTTTCTTGAGATTATATTATTAAATTTATGATTAGTTCTTAGCGCTGTGTCCATAGAAGAGCGAAAGCGACCCGCCTGAATATGTGATGAATCTGTAGAACAAGAAGGAATCTGTCTGCAGGCAGATTCCTTCTTGTGGGCACATATTCCAATGTCATCGCTTTAAAACTCTACCTCAAGCTCTCATTGCAGACATCTGAGGACTTTGTCGAACTCTAAGCGTCAGAGCCCAAAGAAATAAAGCATCAACATACATGCGCTCATCGTAGAAAAAAGAAAGAAAGAGGAAAGAAAATTATGCGGTACGGCTCTATTCTTGCGACGTTGCTAGTTGTTGTCAACGCATGGTGCACAGAATACACGAGTAGTACATATAGTTGCTATTTTTTTTACTAATAAGTATACATTAGGTGTACAATTTAGGTGGGGATGCAAATCAACAGTAAATGCTGAAATCCAAGTCGCATCATATCCAGTCCAATCAACATTCTAAATAGGTCCGTTCGATTCGCCTGCACCACGTGAACCAGTTCACGAGGTGCTGCACCTTGCCATTCGTTTCAGCGGTGCAGCAATGACGACCGCTGAACCCTGCCATTCGTTTCGAAAGGTGCAGGATAGGTGCAGCACCGGTTCATGATTTTCCTGCACCTCCTTCGCTGACGGTGCCGGCTTGGTGCAGGCGCGCGTGCAGCTGAGCAGACGACGCAGCACTTAGACGTAGGTGGCTTAGGCGCCGTACCCGCCTATACAAACGCGGTGGGTTTTGCCAAGATGTTTGCGCCTCATAAACTATCCGCATGTTCGATTTGCCATCGGTCAGTGTTTGCTGAACGGTGTAAATTAAGCGAAAAGAAATAAGGCCTGCACCTTGTCGGCACATCGTCATTCGTTTCGGGTGTCGTGCTGTGCCTGCACCGCTGAACTCACGCTGCACAATTTCTGAACTTCGCGTGCACAGCCGTGAATTGGTTCCGACCGGTGCAGGTGAATCGAACGGACCTAATAGTACAGTCAATAAATAGAGATTGATCTAATCCAATCCAATCCAAATCCTAAAAGGTCAGGGCTGTAAGTTTGTAACTAGAGGTACAGTAGGTGTGCGCCGAGGCGATTTCGACTGGCGGCGGCGTTGGGGTCGTACAGAGTCGGTGGCGGCGGCGTTGTCGGCGCACGCCGGTTAATTCATCGGCGGCGGCGTGCGGCCAATTTTCGTCGGCGGCGTCGGCGGTGCAGAAACCGAAACTGAAAATTCCAAAGGCTCCTCTGCCACAGGTTACTGAATTCCTTGAAATTCAGGGATGTTCACCCAAATAGCATAAATGACACTACACAGACGTGTCGACATCCAGATGAATACAAAGCGTTTTGTAAAGTAGTTTTTGTTTTGCCTTCATCAAAAAATAATGCGTATTTCAATCTATGTCCATGTTCTACCGTAAATATGCAGCACTTTGCTTTTTTTAATTTAAGATGCTGCAGTTTGTTGCTGTTGTTGGCTACGTCATACTTTATGAAACCTTCTTTCATTGAACAATGAGCAAGCAGTGACGCACGTCACTCATTTCGCTTTTCCCGGATCCGATCTTACTTTTACACTGTAGGCTGCACAAAAAAGAAGCAGCTCTCCTTCGAGTCTTCTTGTTGCGATTGCATGAAACCGCTTTTCTGAGTATCTGTCATGCTTTGGATGTAACTTTCCTTCAAACGAATCAAAATACCTTCTTTTCACAATGTGAGAATCTTTTATGCAGTGGTATAGGATGCGGAAGGACACAAATCTGCGCATTTATTCAACTAGTTCTCAGCACGGTGTTCAATGAATGAAATGTAGACTTGGGCGTGGGCGAGGCGGGTGGTGCAACACGGACACTTGAACCCTTCAAGCTCCACCAGCACTTGCTACCCACTCTAGCCACACCAACACGGCCCGCTCCCTCAGTCGTGATGCAAGTTGAAAGAAGGGTTTTCATCCCCCCAAGACAAAAACCTGTCGATGGTCATATGTGCGGATGAGAGCAAATGCAATATTTGCTCAGATACACAGCCCATACTGGTCACGAGCTGGGCGTTCGTTGACCACGCCTGCAGAGAACGTTGACTCCCCGACACCTTGGTGTTTGGTCAGGGGAGGGGGACACCCCCTGCAAGTGGGCCCCATTAAAATTGCTCTTAAAAACTTCACAAATAAGAATGCTTGATAAGTATGTATAAAACATTCAACTTTCCAATGCTTTCTTTATAGTGTGTACACGTGCTCGATACCCATCAGATGTGTGAGACAATCGAAATAGCAACTGCCACTCTCGACTTGTTCCGGAAAAGACTCAATAGAAGAATGCAATTACGAGTGCTAGGAACCTATGTTCGTTTGTATATTTGATTTCTAGGCATGATTTAAATTCTTATACAAATAAAAATAAAACCTGAGACATATTAAAAAAAAAGGCTGCTATTGCAAGATGTGTGTTGCAAGACGTGATTTTTCTAGACTTACATCTCTGCAAGGCACATCTGGTGTCACAAACTTGCAAGTGTCCCCCCTTTTCCCCACGACATTTCCCGACCCCCCCCACCCCCCCTCTCTAATAAAAAGGCACCAATGTAGGCCTCCGTAGGCCTCCGTGATTGCCTACTGGTGCGTGGCGGGCCATTCCGGTGGCTAGGACCAACAGTGCCGATTTTGACTTGCTTTACTGCAGCTGCTGAAGGATCAAAAAAAGGCCGATATTTGTAAATTTCTTGAGAGTTCAGTGATAGTTTCTTTTTGAATACCGTGGATTATTGAACCTCACTTTGAGTGTAATCCTCCAATGAAAAAAAAATAGTTTCATCCTGTGTCACTGCAGAGTCAGAAGCCATCACATGTGCAGGCATCATCAAGCTTATATATAACATTGCAAAGATTCAGTACATTTGTACAAATAATTCTTATTAATTGAACATTTTGAGTATAATCCTTGCTCGGGTTAGTATGTGTGAAACATAAAGTTGAGTTTTAAAAATTCTCCTTGTGGGTTTCTGCAGCAAAGACACATTGATTAAAGCTGATGACTTCGGAGCTACGTCAAAGGTAACATTCGTTATGTTTTTTTTCGGTTACGGTAACGGCAATGTGTTACCTTTTTTATGTATTTATATAACGTGAAGCCGTGAAACGTTCCCCTTTTTCTTATTAGAGTAACGAGTGAGGTATTTAGTTACTTTTTACTGTAACGGATACATCACTAAATAGATTTACAGGAGTGATATCGGCCCACACCGTTAGTTGTCGTTGTGGTCTATAGGCAGGCTGTAAACATTACATGAATATATTCCTTTCACCCAGCACGTGATAGGGAAGGGTTGCTTGACCATTGAGGATCTCGACCTTAGAGAAATACATAACAGCTTACTAATGATATGCATATCATCCCACCGAAGCGTGCACTTCGTTTCGTTAAAGTTTACAGTCAACGTGAGTGCTGTCGTCACGCCGTATGTTTTAGGTAGAAATTTAGCCTACTCAAAATACCCAAAGACGTCGATCCACCTTGCAACGCGTGGTTATACCCGCTGACTGCTCTGTATGAAAATGGCATCCACAGTGAAACATGTTGCATCTGCTGAAATTTTATCGCAACATCATTATACTGCCACGCTCGCTTGTATTTTTATGTCACTGTCTTGCTCAAAAGCACTGCCGTAGTGGTTCAGTAGCTAAGGTACTCGGCTGCTGACCCGCAGGTCGCGGGATCAAGTCCCACCTGCGGCTGCTTTATTTTCGATAGAGGCGAAAATGCTGTAGGTCCATGTGCTGCGATTTGGGTGCATGGTAAAGAACCCCAGGTTGCCAAAATTTCTGGAGTCCTTCACTATACGGCATCTCTCATAATCAAGTGGTGGTTTTGAAACGTTAAACACCACATATTAATCAATTGCCTTGCGCAAAGGACGCTTGGCTGTCTGCACAAACTCTAGATTATTTTAGAATCTTCTGATAAGCTTGAGACACCTACAATATAGATGCTACGTGTATAAATGGCGACGTACCTTCGCGCAGATCATATTACCAATGACCAATGCTCTGATTACCGCTATCTGTGCAAAGCACGAATTTCTAGCACTTTGCACTTTCCTATGCACATGTTCACTCAATAAAAAGTGCCGTCTTGAGCAACCCACATACCATCTCCTTTGACGTCGCAACCATGTGGCAATAACGTAAGTGAAATGAGAACGCTGAAATGATCGATACAAAACAGTGAGATGGGGCGTAAGTGCACGCCCAAGTTTGATTTGAGATGCGTATACCACAAGCTATTTTCTTCTATATGATGTGGATTTGTTAAATTACTGTGAAGTTGAATGTCAAGAAATGAAGAACACGAACTTGGAAAGAGACAGTGGAGACGAAAAGTGATAGGTATTGACGTAAAGTTTGATCGGTCATTCCACGCCAAACGTCCAAGGCGTTTTGGCGACTATCTCAGGTGTATTCGAAAAATGTCGGGCTGATTTACTCTATTGAAAGCAGTCTATTGCGAAAATGTTTTGCAGAGAAAAATGTTTTTGGTCACCTATATGTGATCGAAATTCCGGCAGTAGGCTGGGCCCTATAACGAGTCCTAAGATAAAAACATTTACTGAGTGAGTCTATGTAGGCTCCATTTATTTTGCCGACCTATGGTTCCGAATATTTAAAACCTCCAACGATGGCGTGCCTTGTTGTCGTATTGACGTTCCGGCTTGTAAAGCCGAAAATTTTGTTTTTCAAATTATAAGAGAGTTCATATCTCCCCCCTCCCAGGAACTCGTTCTAGGGTTCGTCCTTTGATAAAAACCAGTCCTATATCTTTAAAAAATGCTTGGATATCAACTATTCATAACTCTCATTAAAGATGTGAAAATGAAATGGCTATCACTAAATGACTGATGAGGTCAAATGTTAACATTAAAAAGCATAGTAAACGTGACTAAAAAGCTAATTCTACAAAAACAATGTAACCTGAACTAATGATGTCACCACACATCTAAAACCTCATGCAATGTATATTGCATACCTGCAAGGTGCAGTTATTCGAGCGCTTTTTGCAGTGAAGTTTGGTCATGGAGTTAGTCCCGTTCACGGTGGTGCTATATTTAAATTTAACGGTCGAATATCTAACGAAGCATTAGGCAATTCTTTGCGTGAAACCCGTATTTTTTTACATCACCTGCATTAAACGAAGTTTAATGCAGGTGATGTGTTTATAGAGTACACCGTTCGGTGACTGTGGTAAAATAGAAACAGCAATCTATGTTAATTCATGCTACAAAACTCACGTGACCTGCTCCCAAAGAACAGAAGAATGCATAACGAAGAGTGTTACTAACGAACAAAAGAATTAAATAATTCTCAGTCTTTAATGTTGCTTCTGTAGTCCAATCTACAAACGTTCGTATTAAACGAGCATGACGGTACGAAGGCATGGAATTGGGTTCTGCACCATGTTGTGACGCATAGTGTCACTTTGTGATGCGGGTTCTTGTTGCTGATTTGTTTTTCTCCCGGGCTGAGCCCCAGAGAGTTTTGTTAATAAGGACAAAGCCGTTCGGTTTCCAAGAAACACACAAAAAGTTTAATTGAAAAGAAAAAAGGCAAAGATTCCTCACAAAACAAAACACTTAATAAACAGTTGACTGGACATGACGAAACACATCTGTAAACACCCAACAAAACGTTCAAAGTCAGTAACTAAACCAAACGTTCGAAAGGGGCTGAGTGATGGGAGTAGCGCAAGATATCTGTTCGGTCTCACCCACACGCTGAATTCCGCCGACGATGAGCAAACCGGAACGCGGTGATTCCGGCTTCAGGACGCGGGCAGGACGGGGATGAAGGAACGCTGGCTGCTGACGACACGTCGAGAAACCAGGCCGGAACGTGGTGGCTCTGGCTTTAGGAGTGTGGACCCGTCTGTGACGAGAGAACGCAGGCTGGTGGTGACGCGTCAGAGAACTAGGGTCGACCTAGTCAAGCAGCTGGGCGCACAGCTCGGGCCCGGAGCCCGACGGCTGTAGCTCGCCTGCCGGAACCAAAGTCCGCAGGCCCTGGAAAGGAGTTCAGGACCGGATGGCCACGGTCCTTTGGAGCGGGAACACGACGGCAGGAGGCCCCGGCCGGTTGAAGACCTGCAGGCTCGGGTCCTACGCCCGACGGCCCATCTTCAGCGCCCGGTCCGGTGACGACCTTCCGCTTGCCCCGTCTTCTTCGAACTCCCCTTGCTCTGGTCTGCTCAGGCTCCTGCTTCAGCTCTGGCCCACTTGTCTCGTTCTCATTGGAGATACTGCTGTCTCGTGGTGTCAAGCCATTGGGCCTTGAAATCTCCGTGTTCGCTGCCCATTGGATGTTTTACCTTTTGTTTACTTCACGTCCTGCCACGCATCCTCGTGCTCGACGCTCTTTAACGTCGTCATTCTTGTTTAAGCAGCCCCGCACGTGCACTCTGGTATTTCTCCTTTTGTTTTTTTTTTTTTCCGTGACGCGCACTTTTCGAAGGCGCGCACTTTGAACGCGCACCACACATCACATACGCCCCCCTTTCATTCAAGTTTTTTTTTTAGAAAAAA
Organism: Rhipicephalus microplus; assembly: GCF_013339725.1. Taxonomy (NCBI): domain Eukaryota; kingdom Metazoa; phylum Arthropoda; class Arachnida; order Ixodida; family Ixodidae; genus Rhipicephalus; species Rhipicephalus microplus. The sequence continues at coordinate 15,975 of NW_023613504.1, forward strand.
AAACTGCCGATGAGTGCGCGTTCTGATACACACCTCATTCTGAATGGAGCTTCTTCGTTCCCTGCTATCGAAGCTTTGCTCCACAACATTTTCCACAGCTTCTAGGTCGCCCATATCCAGGCGCTCTTCTTCATAGGTGCTTGGCCTCTCAGAGGTCCCCAAGCAGCTAACGGAAGTAATATGTTCCCAGCCAGAGAAGCTTTCCGTCGCTTCAAGAAACTCCTCATGACTCCTGCCTTCTTGGCTGTCCACCCCTCTGCCTTCCTCTATCTGAGCTTCTCGCTCCGAAGTAAGGCTGTCGCGAGGCTCGAGGCCAACCTTGCAGGAATCGACTTCCCTCCAGCAAACGCTGCTATCGGAGCAAACATTCACCGCTTGCTCGACCTTCTGCATCGCCAGCTGCCCCCTTTTCGCCATCGCAAGCTCGAGTCGCCGCTCGAAGTCCACCCTCTCTAATTGGAGCTGCTGCTTCAGTATGCGTGTCTGACGCTCTAGCAACACTTTATTTTCACGCGTTACGCGCTCTAGCTCCTCCTTCTTAGCTCTAAGCACCAATTCAAGCTTTTCCCTCGCCGCCTTTCGTTCTGCAGCCCGTTGCTCACGCTCCCTCTCCATCCGCTCCTCGTACCATACTCTAAACTCCGCTCCCGTCAGTCCCATTTTATCCGCCAACTCAATTAACTCCCACGTGTTCGTCATCGTGTTAACCGCGTCAAAAATCTACTGGAAAAACAAACGACTTTGTCCTGTCGCTGCGGACGCCAATTTGTGATGCGGGTTCTTGTTGCTGATTTGTTTTTCTCCCGGGCTGAGCCCCAGAGAGTTTTGTTAATAAGGACAAAGCCGTTCGGTTTCCAAGAAACACACAAAAAGTTTAATTGAAAAGAAAAAAGGCAAAGATTCCTCACAAAACAAAACACTTAATAAACAGTTGACTGGACATGACGAAACACATCTGTAAACACCCAACAAAACGTTCAAAGTCAGTAACTAAACCAAACGTTCGAAAGGGGCTGAGTGATGGGAGTAGCGCAAGATATCTGTTCGGTCTCACCCACACGCTGAATTCCGCCGACGATGAGCAAACCGGAACGCGGTGATTCCGGCTTCAGGACGCGGGCAGGACGGGGATGAAGGAACGCTGGCTGCTGACGACACGTCGAGAAACCAGGCCGGAACGTGGTGGCTCTGGCTTTAGGAGTGTGGACCCGTCTGTGACGAGAGAACGCAGGCTGGTGGTGACGCGTCAGAGAACTAGGGTCGACCTAGTCAAGCAGCTGGGCGCACAGCTCGGGCCCGGAGCCCGACGGCTGTAGCTCGCCTGCCGGAACCAAAGTCCGCAGGCCCTGGAAAGGAGTTCAGGACCGGATGGCCACGGTCCTTTGGAGCGGGAACACGACGGCAGGAGGCCCCGGCCGGTTGAAGACCTGCAGGCTCGGGTCCTACGCCCGACGGCCCATCTTCAGCGCCCGGTCCGGTGACGACCTTCCGCTTGCCCCGTCTTCTTCGAACTCCCCTTGCTCTGGTCTGCTCAGGCTCCTGCTTCAGCTCTGGCCCACTTGTCTCGTTCTCATTGGAGATACTGCTGTCTCGTGGTGTCAAGCCATTGGGCCTTGAAATCTCCGTGTTCGCTGCCCATTGGATGTTTTACCTTTTGTTTACTTCACGTCCTGCCACGCATCCTCGTGCTCGACGCTCTTTAACGTCGTCATTCTTGTTTAAGCAGCCCCGCACGTGCACTCTGGTATTTCTCCTTTTGTTTTTTTTTTTTTCCGTGACGCGCACTTTTCGAAGGCGCGCACTTTGAACGCGCACCACACATCACACACTTCAGGTCACCTTTATCACGTGACATTGGAATCCACACTGAGCTTGATCTATGATTATGTACCTAATCAACGGAGAATGAGTGCTAAGCTCCGATTTCATTATTAATGTGGCTTCAAGGACGAGAAAGCAGCACGATTCGCAAGCAATCGAGCACCCGTTCTGTTTTTCTACTGCGTTGAACTGCTTGTGCCCTCAGATGCCACTTCAGTTTTTTCTTGAATAATTGTGGCGATTGGGAAAGTTGTGAGCGCCAAACAAGACGTTAACAAGAACGAGAGAGACAGGACGGATGCTTGTGAACGTCGTGCGAAACCATTAGTTCGCGCTCAAAATTTCCCGATAGCAATGCGCCATCTGGCTGGATTTCAAGTTTGGTTAAAATGTGGCGATGGCACAGACCATGGGCTTTTGTTATGTCATTTGCTACCAACTAAACAGCGGCTGCGTAATTTAGGGGTACCATGAAAATTGTCGCAGTCATATTTCAAGAAGGAAGGAGGCAGAAACGCACCGTTCATGCCATACGTAATCCTTCATCACACGCGGAAATAAATTTATTCAAGCTGTCACATGGTTGAATAATTCTGTTACTTCTCGGCAATCAGAGATGCTTTTAATTCTCGAGTCTCTTTATGAGATATTGCTGCCATCTTTTTCCGACAGGTCTGCAGTTTTGGTGTACCAACATAGCAACGCCCAAGTTTTTGAAGATTTTCTTTTCATTCCCATTCAAAAACGATTCGATTCATAGTCATTTTTTAAGCGCGTAAGAACTTCCTGTCGTTCGTCACCCGTCGTTGCGTTCGTCCAGTACACACTGCAAAAGGCTTGATGGCAAAGTCGTTTTCCATGTTCAAGTTCCTCGTACCCATCCTTTCGCGCTCTTTGTGCACTTCAAGGAATGCAGAAAGACTACAAAACAACGCAACGAGCTCTACACCATGCCGTCGGGACAGGTATGCATGGCGCAAACATGTTGCGAGTGGTGTCGCAGTGTTCTGCCATTGCACTCCGTTCGCTGTTCCCAGAGCTCAAGCTGGGTCGACACGCGGCGTCGTTGCGGCGTCATTGGTGTCGTGTTTCCCGTGTCTTTTCTTATACACAGTGTTCTGCGAATAAATGCCTCCGTTTAGCCGCTGGTGCCAAGGTCACGGATTACGTTTTTCCTTCTTTCCTTGCGCAGCTGTGGTGACAATTGGTGGTTAGATTATCGGTTATTTCTTTATTTATTTTAGTTTTCTCGTTTAGCTAGTTTTCTGTATTCTTGCCCAATAAAGGTGATTCAGAACATTTTTTTCTCGTGGGAATGACCATAGGTATGTGCGTATGTGGTTGCAGCTCCACATTTCCAAGTCGTGCGATTCGGACTGCCCTGCCAACGGCCCCTGTTCTCTTTCTTCTCTAGCAGCCATGGCCGTCACGTTCTTCCAAAAATTCTCCTCCTACCTACTTCTAAACTCTTTTCTCCCCTCCCCCTCCCTTCAAGGCGCTTAGCAGTGCTTTCGCAAGGAAAGATAGTGTCGCTTTCCTTTTCTTCGACCACAGATTCATCCATTCAGGAGAAGCTTGCTTGCCTTAACGGGTTTGTAAGGCAGGTAAGGTTCGTGGAAAGTCACCTCACCCTGAGCTGCCGAGCACAAAACAAAGCTTAGCCGAGAGTCATGAGAAGGCAAGGAGATTACACAGCAAGATGAAAAGAGAAGATACTTTGCCTAATGGATTATTGCGAAAGCCAGTCGGGAAACCCTTTTCTTTAAAACCATCCTCACTTCTAGTCGTACATTGAAGTAACGAGGAAACTCCAACCAAAACATATTTAAAGGGAGCGACGTTTTTAAGCCAATCTCTCACCCCTGAGGAAGAAGCCGGACCAGCTTCGAAACATCGTGCTTTTTTCCCTTAAATATATATATTGGTTCGAGTTCTCATTCTTTCAGTTTCTATCCAAAACAGACAGACTTATATCGAATGTTCACCTTGGATTCCAGTCGTACATTATATCCTCGCTGCTCCGACAAACCCCCTCACACCGAGACATTTAGAGAAGGAGTGGCAGGTGCGCAACCGTAAGCAGCCCCTCTTCCTTCTTGGGCGCTTATAGCTGTCGTGTGCGTGTGGGCGGGGAGGGGGGGGGGGTAATAGAGAGAGGAGCACTGACGAAAAAAATGTTGCATCTTGGTTTGTTTGTTTTTTCTGCACCAGGTAGCTAACGACCTAGCCATTATTTTATTTTTGAGGAAGCAGCATACAATACAACACAATCATGCCCACCTAAATAGACGCAAACACAGGCGTTATATTGCAACTGATGAGGTATTGTTGAAAGACTCAGCTGATGTAGGATAACACGTACATGTGCACTAACACCAGAGCATACAAGGAAGACATGTTTTTTTTTTGCAGTGTTTTGCAGGAAGACTTGATGAATGATGAACCATGAATGCACCTTACCTAATTTGAAACTCGGGACAGGTAACAGACTTTTTAAAGAACGCGACCCTGTCAAGTCATGGTTCTCAGATTTTATGCTGCAAAAATTTTATATTACACCATTCCGCACAATGACCAAATTACAAGTGTAGGCGAATATATTGACCAGCATAGTATCACCAAATTTCAAAATAGCACAGGTATTTAGAGCAGCCAATTCATGTGGTACTCATTGTATATAGTGCTATCAGCTCGCATGTGCCTGTCGCGGAAATTGCATGTTATGTTAGGTTTCTCTTTAATATTAATATGTAGAGGCATGGAAAAATAACTTGTTTTGTATGTTGAAGAAATATATATATATATATATATATATATATATATATATACATATATATATATATATATATATATATATATATATATATATATATATATATATATATATATATATATATATATATATATTATATATATATATATATATATATATGTGTGTGTGTGTGTGTGTGTGTGTGTGTGTGTGTGTGAGATCTAACAGACAGTAATGCCAAGGAATGTTCAGGGGAAGTTATTAGAACCAATGGAATGTAAATGAGAAATAAGAAGAAAGAAAAGTGGATGAAAAAATAACCAACCGTGGGCAGGAATCGAACCTACGACCTTCGAATAACGCGTTCGAGAGCATCGAACGCGTTATTCGTTATATATATATATATATATATATATATATATATATATATATATATATAGGTTGCTTGGCAATTGCAATTCTTTCACATGTATTTTTTAATGGTGCTCCTTGGACGTTTATTGTATGAGCCGGACCACGTCGAATATCGCTCATTTTTAGTCCGAGTGAGTTCAAAGCAAAATATTTTTATATATGGTAATTGAGTTAGTCTGAGTGAGTTCCATTTATTTTGCCAACCTATGCCGTACATGGGATCTTTCCGTATTCCGCAGGGTGTAGTCTGAGTGTTGTTTGAGAAATGTACAATAACCTTGCTCGTTTGAATGGTAAATTTAGTTTTCAAGTTAAGCAAAATCGTTTGTTCCAGGTGTTAAAAGCTGAACAATATTGCTGCTATTTCTCTGTCATACAAGCATCCAGAAATCTTGCCGAAATGCTCTGTTTGCGTTCTTTTTGCAAAATCGCTTGATGCTGCTCTGGGCAACCCGGACAATGACGACGTTTCGATTTTTCGACAACAAATTGCACACAAGCTGTTTGCGATAAGCAAGAAATCACTCTGATGTGCGATTGGAGGTGGAAAATATATAGTTTTCTATTTGTATGAAGGCTTGAGATAAATGTAAAGGGACAACTGAAAATGAGGGTGAAAGAGTGTGCTGGCGTAACCTCTAATTTAGATAGGTACCTCATCTTCCTGTAGCTAGGTGGCGCAGACATTTTGATATTTCGGTGTTTCGGTAGTTAGGTGTTTTGAATTTTTGACTTGGTGCAGAAGACTGAGGCGCAAAAAGTATATCGTGAAGCAGGAAGAGCAGAAAAGAAGAAAGAACAGCGCCTTTGACATTTTACACTTTTGGTATCTTGTTTAATGGGCTTTTTGATTTTTCGGTGTACTAATTTTTGACATTCCAATAGTTCGTCATTACAATTTTCGGCGTTTCGAGTGCCACATTATTATAGCCTTAGTCAACAAAAAATGCGAACTCTGCTCAGGTGCATTTAAACCACGTGACGCGCTCCGCTTACCGATAAGTGATACCAACCTGTGCGACAAAAGCAAATAATCCATGAAAAAAACATTGCATAGCAAAGTCACAGTTATGAACTAACTGAATAGTAGTTGAGGGACCATGTTTAATTAACCAGTAATCAGGCGTTGGTTTATATTTGCAACTCATCCGCCGCGAAACATACTTTTTTTTGCGGATTCTTTGCTCGTTGTTCTCTATCAATTTATCATTCTTCAGATGTAATTAACCAGGTGCTTTACACGTCAGTATTCCTTCACAGTGTCACAAGAGATCCACGTGGTGCACTCTATAAAGTATTCGAATTCCTCGATGACCAAAGCTAATACTTGCGCGGAAATAATTTGAATGAGATCCACGTGCTGCACTCTAAAAGTATTAGAATTCCTCGATGACCAAAGCTAATACTTGCGCGGAAATAATTTGAATAAGTACTTAGAGAGCTCTATATACTGTCTAGATGTTTCTCGCGTCCACTCAGCTTGTACTTAATGCTAGGATTGCACTTAATGCTAGGAACCACCACAACCAACCACCTTAATATAAACACATGCGAGGGCTGAGATCAGTAAAACGCCAATTTAAAATTGTCTAGCTGACTAAAAACAAAAAAAAAAGCTTTTTTGAAAAAAAAACTTACAGTCAGTACACAGGGCAGGCTGCTAGCAAATGCGCTCTGGACACATCAATGTTAAATTTAGAACCTAATGCGGCGCGTCATTGCCTCAACATCTTTCTGCAGAACACCGCAGTCTAGATGCTGATGGTCTACAAGTCCTTCAATTAGCAGAAGTGGTCTCTTACAACGTGCTTTATTTTTCCAACTGCCTCATGCGTATAGTCTTCTATGCAGCCCCCTAGAATAAGTTTAATTGAAGGACTCATTGAAGAAGAGATACAAGCTAGCAAGTTTTCATTTTGTACCAGCAGCAAAAAGCACATCGGCACTACTGCCGCGTGCTCCACATAGCACCACTCAGTGAATAGACAAACGCCATGGCGAAAAATAGCAATGCGCAAAGTGCATGGTTTAACCCACCAACCTCAAGACTAGAGGGTTTCGTTACACCGGCCGCACAGACAATAGCATAAAGGCTTTTACTTGTCATCTTCGTGTTCGCGATGGTCAAGAGTTGTAGTGTGCAACATCTGTGCACCAGGCCCCAGTGCATAAACCGGGTTTTCAGCAAAAATATGTCGCTTCTTTTAATCAAAATATGCCGGAGGGAAAATGTCTGGTGATCGAATGCTTGGTAGTCTGTAAGAAGTCCTGTCACAGTGTTGATACGGCTTATTGTGCACCATTCTAAAGAAGCGGCAGTGGGGCTTAACATTCATGAACCATGGAAAAGCACCGACAGAGAACAAGTACTCCCACGTGCGAGCTTAGTTAAAAAAAATGTAGCGATTTCCTTTTTCTTGGCGCATCATTCAGGAGTATCATTTCCAGAAGTCATGCGCGGCGAATAAATGTTTGTAGTACTTTAACCCAAATATATGCGACTAACAACCGCCTCATACTTCACAATATAATGAAAATATACTAGAATTCCAAGACTAAGAAAGAAGCTATGGCATACACTGCACGGCTTTTTATAGCAGATGCACGTTACGTACGTCATTGTGACCACTACCAATTCCCTCTCGGAGTGAAACTGTGCGTGCTTGTGTGTGTGTGTCTGTAGAAGATGTTAAGATCGGCCTCTTTGGCTCGGCGCCGCTTGGACGTGGAGGACGATAGCAGCTAAGCCTACCCTAATTTGTTCCAGGTCAACGCTCTCGAGGTGCGCTAAGACGGTCATACTTCAAATTCTTCAACACAAAGCGACAGTCATACTTCGAATTCTTTAGGGCTGTTGGCTCCCCTCGTCAAAAACTCTTTGGACACGCTTGACTGACTGACGGCCTAGGAAGAGCTGTTTGAAATCGAGGCTGCTTGATTTGTTTGACGTGCCAAGAGACGCGCTGAACAATTAGCCGAGAGCTTGAAATCCGTCATCAGGTATGTTTCCCACACTCTGTGGTGCTTTCAAGTCTTCCATTCCCAGAGCCCGTAGCCTGCCTAGCGCTGCAGACCCTATTCTGCACGTGCGATGCAACGTTATTGCACTCTGCTGTGACCTACGTTGTGCTTCTCCCTCGCCATGTGACGAACTGAACGTGCACACTCTCCCTTTCCTGGGTTGAAAAGAAGGCAGTCTTTGACTTTCTCTCTCTTTCTCCCTCTCGTTTTTTTTTATCCTTATTCGCTGCGCCGTGCTCCCTGCATGGCTGCAGAAATTAGGCGGCTTCTTCTAACCACTACCCCCACCATGTGGGGGACGGAGATGAAGACGGCAATTTCTTTGGACTGCCCTGGACTGAATGGACATGCAGTCTGTCCGTTTACAGTGATATGCAAGGCGGCTTTCCTATAAGGTTTATTTTTCAACCAAAAACTCTCGTTCGCAGACTGCTTTTCTCCCTCATTGTGCCTTTACCTTTTCGAATTCCAGCGAATGCACGCGAGCACGCGAATACAACAAAAAGTCACCTCTCCAAATTCCAGCGAAGGCACGCGAGCACAACAGCATCTGAAAAAGGTGTATGGCAAAAACAAAATGAGCGAGAAAAGCAGTCTGTGTACGAGAGTTTTTGGTTAGAAAACTAACCTTACAGCAAAGCTGCCTTGCAGATTATTGCAAACTGTCCATTGTTTTCTCCTGCAGAGAACTTTAGGAAGACCACGGCTTAAAACGCGAGCACCGAGACGCTCTGAAACAGCTCTCGGAAGCTCTCATCAAGCTTCCATGATGCTACCATCAACATATAGTATTACGCTGCCTTTAGTGTGTAAATAGTGTATATAAACGTTACTCTTATCAGCACCAGCTACTCTGCTTGACTTCTACCTGACACTTGGCTAGCTCCTTCGAATACATCACGAACAAGCAAAAGGGCACGGAGTTGTTAAGATGAAAATGTGCAACATCACGTCGCTTTTATTGCGTGACCTATTCGTTCTCCGCCGCATTCGCCCGATCGTGTCCACATATAACTTTCCAGTTTTTATAGCGACGACACACCGTTGATTGCGGTAATGTCATCGAATGTCAATTAAACAGCGGTTGCATTATTTATTTGCAAATTACTTCTTCATAAAAAATGGTGAAGTAATTTATTATTTGGCCACCTAAGGAGCTTTCTAACTTGACTTACTTTTTTATCAAGACTTGAATATAATGTAAAGTTTTATTTGGTTGATTTTGAGCATTACCTTCGTAACAGAAGTACATCTGTCAGCGACAATCATTCTTAACCTCTCCCAGTGCCAGTAGGTCCGTTAAAGTTACGTGATGAAAACAAGTTTGCTGGACTATGTCATATATGACATGTCGCTCAAATTTCGGTCTCTGCATTTTTGATGAATCCAGCCGTCTTTTGTAAAGTCTCTACTGGCAAGTTTCTTTTTTTAATTTTGCTTTGTTATTTTTAAAACTGGTGGCCTCAGACAAGCTTATTACGCCGCTTCTCTCCACTGGATAGCCGTTGTTGCGCACGGCACCAGGGCCGACGTGGTAGGGCCGCGTTCTTTGTTCATCAAACAAGTCACCGAAGGGCTGCCAGCCTGCTGTCCGCCGTGTATCGTCCATCTTAGCCGGAAGTGAGGTGGCATTCCGACAACATAATACGTTCGACGAGACGATCACGATGGTTTCTTGGTGTCACAGGTGCAGTGTGGTGGCCACGCCCCAATCAAAGATCTTGACTTGAGCGAGCGTGAGCGGCGCCGTCAGAAATGGTGTGTATGTCTCGTGATTCAACAGCACATTCTGGACCCATTCCCTGATTTAGTCAAAACGCACACTTTATAGTGAGCCACCCAGCTCATTCGTAGGAAATCTCTCACCTTGTCTGTACAGAATGTAATAAATCCTCTCTTAAGTTTGCGGTTTCACTCCTGAGTGCACATGCGTTTTCCTTTCTGTCTCTCTACACGCCCTTTCTTGCCCTTATTTCTCCACCCCCAGTGCTGGGCAGCAAACCGGATGCCAAGATAAGGTTGATCCCCCAGCGTTCCTTTCTCTTTCTTGCCACCTTACTGCCTTGGCATCTTCATCCCGGATATCCAATGTCTTAAAAGGCCGGTACAAATAGACAAGTTAAAGAATAAAACAGATGGTGAATATTTTCTGCATGTTCAGACGCTGCATATAAGTGGTCATCCTCGAAAATTATCAACTTTAACACCGCGGACAGGTGCCAGTGTACCCTGAGTAGCTTCAAGCATAGACTCGACGCTTTTAATCTTTATTAAACTTCTACCTTTCGATTTCATCCTTCGGGGCTTTATGTAGTTCTTCATCTAACGCGCTGCATTCGTGCTGCACTGCTAGCACTTCATTTCTTCTGTATATAAGAACTGTTTCGGGCACAATTACAGGCTGCCATCTTGGACTGATAATGATGCCGTTTTGCATCCGTATGAATATTCGAATAGTGCTATGGTGAACTCGCACGCATCAAAACGCTGGGCCATTACATTCAACGTCGTATGACCATCATCATCATCATCATCAGCCTGACTACGTCCACTGCAGGACAAAGGCCTCTCCCATGTTCCGCCAGTTAACACGGTCCTGTGCTTGCTGCTGCCAATTTATACCCACAAACTTCTTAATCTCATCTACCCACCTAACCTTCTGTCTCCCCCTAGCCCGCTTCTCTTCTCTGGGAATCCAGTTAGTTACCCTTAATGACCAGCGGTTATCCTGTCTACGCGCTACATGCCCGGCCCATGTCCATTTCCTCTTCTTTATTTCAACTATGATATCCTTAACCCCCGTTTGTCCCCTAATCCACTCTGCTCTCTTCTTGTCTCTTAAGGTTACACCTACAATTTTTCTTTCCATTGCTCGCTGCGTCGTCCTCAATTTAAGCTGAACCCTCTTCGTAAGTCCCCAGGTTTCTGCTCCGTAGCTAAGTACTGGCAAGATACAGCTGTTATATACCTTCCTCCTGAGGGATAGTGGCAATCTACCTGTCATAATTTGAGAGTGCTTGCCGAATGTGCTCCACCCCATTCTTATTCTTCTAGTTACTTCAATCTCGTGGTTAGGCTCTGCGGTTATTACCTGCCCTAAGTAGACATAGTCTTTTAAAAGTTCAAGTGCACTATTACCTATCTCGAAGCGCTGCTCCTTTCCGAGGTTGTTGTACATTACTTTCGTTTTCTGCAGATTAATTTTAAGACCCACCTTTCTGCTCTCCTTGTCTAGCTCCGTAATCATGAGTTGCAATTCGTCCCCTGAGTTACTCAGCAATGCAATGTCATCGGCGAAGTGCAAGTTACTAAGGTATTCTCCATTAACTCTTATCCCGAACTGTTCCCATTCTAGGCTTCTGAAAACCTCCTGTAAGCACGCGGTAAATAGCATTGGGGAGATTGTGTCCCCCTGCCTTACACCCTTCTTGATTGGTATTCTGTTGCTTTCTCTATGAAGCACTATGGTAGCAATTGATCCCCCGTAAATTTCTTCCAGAATGTTTATATATACTTCATCTACGCCCTGATTCCGCAGTGTCTGCATGACGGCTGATATTTCTACTGAATCAAACGCCTTCTCGTAATCTATGAAGGCTATGTATAGTGGTTGGTTATACTCTGAGCATTTCTCTATTACCTGATTGATAGTATGAATGTGGTCAATTGTTGAGTAGCCTGTTCTAAATCCTGCTTGTTCTTTTGGTTTATTGAATTCTAATGTTTTCCTTACTTTGTTAGCAATTACTTTTGGAGATAGCTTGTATACTACAGAGAGCAAGCTGATCGGCCTGTAATTCTTCAAGTCCTTGTCATCTCCTTTCTTATGTATTAAGATGATGTTAGCGTTCTTCCAAGACTCTGGTACCCTTCCCGTCAGGAGACACCTCGTAAACAGGGTGGCTAGTTTTTCTAACACAATCTGTCCTCCATCTTTCAGCAGGTCTGATGTTACCTGATCCTCACCAGCAGCTTTGCCTCTTTGCATGCTCACCAAAGCTTTTCTGACTTCTTCTATCATTACTGGTGGGGTGTCATCTGGGTTACTGCTAGTTCTTATAGTATTAAGGTCATGGTTGTCTCGGCTGCTGTACAGATCTCTGTAAAACTCCTCCGCTATTTTAACTACCCTATCCATATTGGTAGTTATTCGGCCTTCTTTGTCCCTTAGTGCATACATCCGACTTTTGCCTATCCCAAGTTTCCTCTTCACTGCTTTGACGCTTCCTCCGTTTTTCAGAGCGTGTTCAATTTTCTCCACGTTATACCTTCTTACATCGCATACCTTACGCCTATTGATCAACTTCGAAAGCTCTACCAGTTCTATTTTGTCTGTTGTACTTGAGACTTTCATGATTTGACGCTTCTTAATTAGGTTTTTCGTTTCCTGGGAAAGCTTGCCAGCGTCCTGTCTAACTACCCTGCCTCCAACTTCCACTGCACACTCCGTAATGATACTCATCAGATTATCATTCATTGTATCTACGCTAAGGTTGGTTTCCTCACTAAGAGCCGAGTACCTGTTCTGCAGCAACACTCTGAATTCCTGTACTTTCCCTCTCAGTGCTAGCTCATTGATTGGCTTCTTGCGTATCAGTTTCTGTCGTTCCTTCTTCAAGTCTCGGCGAATTCGAGACCGTACCATTCTATGGTCACTGCATCGTACCTTGCCAACCACTTCCACATCCTTCACGATTCCTGGGTGTGCAGACATTATAAAGTCTATTTCGTTCTTATTTTTGCCATTAGGGCTCCTCCATGTCCACTTGTGGTTTCCTCGTTTTCGGTAGAAGGTATTGAAAATCCGTAAATTATTGCGTTCTGCGAATTCTACTAGTAGCTCTCCTCTGGCGTTTCTAGTGCCGATGCCATAATCTCCTACTGCCTGGTCTCCAGCCTGCTTCTTCAATACCTTTGCATTAAAGTCGCCCATCACTATAGTATACTGTGTTTTTACCCTACTCATTGCCGATTCCACGTCTTCATAGAAGGTTTCAACTGAAGCGTCATCATGGCTGGATGTAGGCGCGTAAGCCTGTACTACCTTCATCTTGTATCTTTTATTCAGTTTAATTACAATACCTACCACCCTTTTATTAATGCTATAGTATTCCTCTATGTTGCCAGATATGTTTCTGTGAGTTAGGAACCCCACTCCCAGTTCCCTTCTGTCTGCCAAGCCCTGATGGCAAAGGACGTGCCCATTCTGTAGCACAGTATACGCCTCATCTGTCCTCCTAACCTCACTGAGCCCTATTATATCCCATTTAACACCCTCTAGCTCCTCGAATAGTACAGCTAGACTTCCCTCATGACCCGTATGACCATAATCATAGCTAATTACGACACAAAAACAGCAAAAATTGCTTTTAAGCTTAAGATGGCAGTGTCTATGCTTTACTGTAACTGTTATATTTATTTTTTGTCAATTTGTCCAATATGTCATTTCATGCAGCGGCCGCCGAACTTGTGCCGCTGTTCATAGTGGTACTCTCGGTTTCTGAAGCTGGATGAAGATAACTAAGAAGCCTGATTTTTACTGGCTACATAAAATGTGAAACGAAGCTATGAATCAAGATGAAAAAGAAGACAAATCTGTGAAAAGTCAGTGCTGGCGCATAAATGGCGTGCCGATTGTGCCGATGAAAAACGTCGGCGGCGGCGTGGCGAAAACTCTCGGCGGCGGCGCGCCGGCCAGTCGGTGCACACATCTAGCTGTAACTAGAGGTGTGCGCCGACTGGTCGGCGCGCCGCCGCCGACGTTTTTCATCGGCGCGCTATTTATGCACCAGTACCGAATTTTCACAGATTTGTCTTTTTCTTTTTCATCTTTATTTATAGCTTCGTTTCACATATACGTAGCCATTAAAAAACAGGCTTCTTAGTTATCTTCATCCAGCTTCAGAGACCGAGAGTACCACTATGAACAGCGGCACAAGTTCGGCGGCCGCTGCATGAAATGACATAATGAACAAATTGACAAAAATAAATATAGTATTGTGTAGTTCACCTAACGCGCTGCATTCGTGCTGCACTGCTACCACTTCATTTCTTCTGTGTATACGGCCTCTTTCGGGCACGATCATAGGCTGCCATCTTGGACTGATAATGATGCCGTTTTACATCCATATGAATATTATATATACGTAGATGGTAGCGTCATGGAAGCTTGATGGCAGCTTCTGAGAGCTGGTTCAGAGCGTCTCGGTGCTCGCGCTTTACGCCCTGGTCTTCCAGAAATTCTCTGCAGGAAAAGCAATGGACAGTTTGCAATAATCTGCTAGGCACCTTTTCTGTAAGGTTAGTTTTTCAAACAAAAACTCTCGTTCACAGGCTGCTTTTCTCACTCATTCCGTTGTTGCCATTCCTTTTTTTAGATCTTCCTGTGCTCGCGTGCCTTCGCTGGAATTTGGAGAGGTGACATTTTGTTGTACTTGTGTGCTCAAAATGAGAAATAAAAGCAGTCTGTGAACGAGAATTTTTGGTTGAAAAACAAACCTTACAGGAAAACCGCCTTGCAGATCACTGTAAACCGACAGACTGCATGTCCATTCAGTTCAGTGCAGTCCGAAGAAATTGTCGTCTTCATCTCTATCCGCCAAATGGAGGGGGGGGGGGGGGTAGTAGTTAGAAGAAGGCGCCTAATTTCTGCAGCCCAGCAGGGAGCGCAGGGCGCAGCGAATAAGGATTAAAAAATCGAGAGAGGGAGAAAGAGAGAAAAAGTCAAACACTGCCTTCTTTTCAACCCAGGAAAGAGAGAAGGTGCACGTTCAGTTCATCACACGGCGAGAGAGAAACATAACGTAGATCACGGTGCAATAATACGCACAACACATCACAGTGCAATAACATCGCATCGCATGCGCAGAATAGGGTCTGCAGCGCTAGGTAGGCTAGGGCTTGTGAGAATGGAAGACTTGTAAGGACCACAGATTGTGGGAAACATACCTGACCAGAGATCCCAAGCTGTCAGTCAATTGTTCAGCGCGTCTCGTGGCACGTCGAACAAATCAAGCAGCCTCGATTTCAAACAGCTCTTCCTAGGCCGTCAGTCAGTCAGGCGTGTCCAAAGAGTTTTTGACGAAGGGAGCCAACAGCCCTAAAGAATTCGAAGAATGACTTTTGTGTTGTCACCGCTTTTGGCGCACCTTGAGAGCGTTGATCCGGAACAAATCAGGGTAGGCTTAGCTGCAATGGTCCCCCGCGTCCAAGCGGCGCCTAGCCAGGGAGGCTGATCTTAACATCTTTTACAGACACACGCACATAAGCACGCACACTTTCACTCTAAGAGGGAATTGGTAGTGGTCACAATGACGTACGTAACGTACATTTACTAGAAAAAGGCGTGCAGACTTAAAAAAAAAAGCGGTAGCTTTTTTTTAAGTCTTGTAATTCTAATATATCTTCATAATATAGCCGAGGTATGAGGTGTTTGTTACTCGCATATATTTGGGTTAATGTACTACAAATATTTATTCGCCGCGCATGACTTCTAGAAATGATACTCCGAGAAAAATGAAATCTCTCCAACATTTTTAAAACTAAGTTTGCTCGTGGGAGTACTTGTTCTCTGTCTGCGCTTTTCCATGGTTCATGAGTGTTAAGCCCCGCTGCCGCTTCTATAGAATAGTGTACAATAAGCCGTATCAACGCAGTTACAGGAATTTCTACAGACTACCAAGCATACGATCACCAGGCATTTTCCCTCTGGCATATTTTGATTAAAAGAAGCGACATATTTCTGCTGAAAACCCGATTTATGCACTGGGGCCCGGTGCACAGATGTTGCATGTTGTAACTCTTGATAATGGCGAGTGCGAAGACGGCAAGTAAAAGCCTTTATGCTATTGTCTGTGCATCCGGTGTAACGAAAACCTCTAGTCTTGAGAATGTTGGGTTAAACCATGCACTTTGCCCATTGCTATTTTTCATCAGTGCGTTTCTGAATAAAATTTTTGAGTGGTGCTATGTGGAGCACGCGGCAGTAGTGCCGATGTGCTATTTGGTGCTGGTACAAAGAGAAAACTAGCTTGTATCTCTTCTTCAATGAGTCATTTAATTAACCCTATTCTGGGGGGGGGGGGGCTGCATAGAAGACTATACGCCTGACACACTATGAAAAGTAAAGCACATCATAAGAGACCACTTCTGCTAATTGAAGGACTTGTACACCATCACCATCTAAACCGTGGTGTTCTGCAGAAAGATGTTGAGCAGAGATGTTGACACTGTGAAAAGATATTGACGTGTCAAGCTCCTCGTTAATTACACCCGAAGATTTATAAATTGATACAGCACAACGATCATGCAAAGAATCCGCGAAAATAAAAAAAAGGTATGCTTCGCGGCGGATAAGCTGCAATTAAAAACCAACACATTATTACTGGTTAATTAAACATGGTCCTTCAAATATTTTTCAGTTAGTTCATAACTGTGACTTCTCTGTCATGCAACGATTTTTTTAAATTTTATGGATTCTTTGCTTTTGTCGCACAGGTTGGTATCACTTCCCGCTAAGCGGAGAGCTGCACGTGGTTTAAATGCACTTTGGTAGGGTTCGCATTTATTGTTGACCAAAGCTATAATAATGTGGTACTCTAAATGCCGAAAATCAAAATGACGAACTTTTGGAATGCCGAAATTTAGAACACCGAAAAATCAAAAGGCCGATTATACAAGATACCGAAAGTGTAAAATGTCAAAAAATAAAAACACCTAACTATCCAAACGCCGAAATATCAAAATGTCTGCGTCACCTAGCTATACTGGAAGATGAAGTATCTAGCTAAATTAGAGGTTACACCAGCACACTCGTTCACCCCCATTTCCAGTTGTCCCGTTACATTTATCTCAAGCCTTCATAAAAATAGCAAACTATAAATTTTTCCACCTCCAATCGCACATCAGAGTGATTTCTTGCTTATCGCAAACAGTTTGGTCTGTAAGCAGTGGGGTTGTCGCTCCCTTGACGATGCCTTGAAGTCTGGCTTGTTTCCTCTTCATGGTAGTAATAAACCAAAATTGCATGGCTGTTGTAGATCACTTTCTTCGAGATTGTCATGCGAGTACCTTCTACAGGAAGGTTGGTAGTCACTCTGGCGTTGCAGTCTCTTCACTTCTCGCACCTCCAACAGTGCCTAGAATACACCTTTTTGTCAACAACATAAACATAACCACAACTGCAACAAAGTATTGGTTTTCCTTTTTGGTAACACACCCCGCCACATCTTCGTCCATTTCCCCCCGAACCGGGAGTATTCGCGTGCATGATTCAAAGAATTTTCGGCGATACGTCTTTTCAGCATTTTGATTTTCTAGCATTCGTCGTTTTAGGCGTTTCGATTCTATGGCATTTAAATTTTTCAGCTTTTTGGCATTCAACCTTTGAATAAATCGGCGTCTTGATTTTTGACATTTTGATAGGGACCCAAGCTAATACTCCCTAATAAATCACTTCAATTAGCCTGAACAAAGCTTAATATGTTCTCTAAATGCTCCTCGCTTCCCCACAGCTTGTATTTCATGCTAGGATTCATTGTTACAAGGTATGAACTCGTGCAAGTACACAGATAACTTAGATAAACCAAAGATAACTAGTGAATAATTTTCTCACCTAAAACAAAAAGTAAAAGAAAAAACTTTCAGTCATACGCAACGAAAATCACTACTAAATCGATTGTTCTGTATATTTTACCTGGAACACGTCAATGTCAAACTTACGACCACTTATGAGCAAAAAAAAAAAAAGCTTTTTTTTAGCAAAATTTGACGCCAGTTGCCCACACTTTTGCATTACGTACGTTTAAAATGACTTTCCGCCTACAGAAAAACTACTTGACAATTCGTTAATACAATCTATTTCATGTCACTATTATCTGTCTATGGAAAAAATCTCCAATATGGGCCATATTTCTCTTCCTTAAGGCAGCAATAAACACCCTTGAAAGGGTTCGTAAAAACTATTTCAAGTTAAAAGGACACCCCTGTTCAATTGGACAAACTTTTCTTTATTTTAATATAGGAGTGAGTTAGTGAAGATATTATTGAGAATGTAGAACAGATTTTTTGGCAATACATTTTACGGGTCAAGCTTCAAGCTTTCCGAAAACAATTCGCATGCGTCTTACGGTACTGAAAAATGTATGTCAAGAAACATTTCAGGGGAAAATCCCTTGCTCTATAAATATATGATCCTCAATTTTTTAAAGCTAATCTCTAATGGTCGAGCGCCAAGGTTTGGAGAGATGACGTGGAATAGCCCAGTGATAACACTTGCCACATAAAGCTGTTTGTTTGCTCTAGATTGAGGTATAAAGTTAATTTTCACTTGGAGCCCTATGTGGTGTAAATTTTGTCTCAATGTGGACCCAAATTACGATTTTCTTAGGCCGGTATTTTTTTCTCACAAAAAAAAAAACTTCAGTCTCCTAAAAATATAGGCACAATATACTCTCCCCAGAACAAGCATTTTCTTACTCAGGTATTTATGCATAGCGCAACAACACAAAGAAATAAATCAGGGGCAGCGTCAGGATTATTTTACTGGTGGGGCACTACTGATAAGTGAGTTCCTTAAGGGTGAGCAGGGAGGCAGGGAACTTAGCCATTGTGTGGTGGTGGTGGTAGTGGTTCATGTGGAAAAGGAAGAAGGCACCTAATTTCTGTCTGCCTACAGGCGACATTGCACAGTGCCTTTGGGTGGGGTAGAGGGGGATGAAAGAGGATAGGAGAAATAGTGGTGGAGTGTAGAGAGGGATGTCCGGGCCGCTTCAGCGCGAGCAGCAGGCCGTCGGCAAGGGCAAGGGCAGCATGGCTCCTGGGATCAGTGGTAGGCGGCAATTCCCGACTCCTCCACGAACTCCGCCAGGCTGCGGAGTGCTGCTGGATGTGGACGAGACGGGAACAGCAGGTGTTTCAGGGTGGAGACGGGCAGACCCTGTCTCCTGTAGGCCGCGTAGGCCCTCAAGCGTTCCCGTGCTAAGCCAGGGCAGGCACAGAGGAGGTGTTCGAGGGTCTCTGGGTCTCCGCAGCGGCTGTAGGCCGGGGAGGGACAGAGGCCCTTGGCGTGGCGGCGGGCCGCCGTCCATACGCAGCCAGTCCGCAGTCGTAATAGGGAGGCCCGTTCTCTCCTGGTGAGGCCCGTCTCTGGGAGAAGCTTTGGTCCTCGCCCGCCGGCCACCCTCGGGTCTGGGTGGACTGTGATGAGGAGCCTCTTGAGACGGGCCTGTGAACAGTCCCTGGCCGCCACGGCACAGGAGTAGGGAGTACCAGACTGGTGGGCAGCCTTGGCGATGGTGTCCGCCTTCTCGTTTCCAGCGATGCCCACGTGGGAGGGCAGCCAGTGGAAGGAGACGGACACCCCGGCGTCGGTGAGGGCGCGAACCTTGGCTCTCAGGAGGCAGGCCGTCAGTCCGGCACGGCGGGAGTTGGCCAGGGTCTGCAGGGCCGCCTTGCTGTCGCATAGAACCGCGGCCGGCTGAAGGGGGATGTCCTCAGCCAGCAGGTCTACTGCTAGATGCAGTCCAGCCAGTTCCGCAGCCGTGGAGCTCGCCGGGAAGGGAAGCCTGCACTGCCGGCTGTTGGTTCTGGACGGGATTACGCATGCGGCCGCTGCGGTCCCGTCTGGCATCACAGATCCGTCCGTGAACACCTGCAGCCGTCCCTCCAGTTGTTCCTGGAGCTTGCAGAAGGCCGCCTGTTGCAGTGCGGCCGCAGGCGTTCGTCGCTTGGTTGCCCCTTCCAAGCAGAGGTGGACCTCTGGTGGCTGGTGGTGAGGCGGTGGAGAGGCAACCGGAACTGGCGGATCTGGGACCATTTGGTGGTACAGCAGGCAGAGGCCTCCCATTTGTGATCCCGGCTGGCTGCGGAGACGCTCCAGGAGGGCCCTGCCATCGGTGGCGCGGTGAAGGCGGTCAATGTGGCCCAGCGCTCGTTGCAGCATACGTAACGACAGGGGCCACTCTCCTGCCTCTGCGAGAGTTGCTGCCACCGGCGAGCTTTTGGGAAGCCCCAGGATGGCCCTCAGTGCACCCCTGTGGAGTCCCTCCAACAGGCGTCTCCTGGCCGGTGTCAGGCTCACCAGTGGGAAGGCGTACAGGAGGACCGAGGACGCCGCAGCCTGGTTGAGCCGGAGGGCCCACTTGGTGGAGCAGCCGCGGCCACGCAGCTGCAGCCTGCTGATGGCGCCCTGGACGCGCCGCACTTTGGTGGCAGCAGCCTTGGCAGCCGGGATCCAGGTGAGTCGGTGGTCGATGGTGAGGCCCAGGTACTTCACCGCCAACCTCCAAGGCAGGCTGCGATTGCCAATCCTCAGCCGTCTCACGTGGGTGCGTGCTGCCGCCAGCGGGTGAATCAGCAGGGCCTCGGTCTTTGTGGCAGAGACCTTAAGCCCGATGCCTCCGAGGTAGGCTACCACTGCATCGAGGACCGCCTGCAGTGATCTCCTGATGGCGGGGATGGACCGCCTTGGTCCCCGGACCCAGAGTGCCACGTCATCTGCGTAGATAGAGCAGTGGGCCGGGAACCTGGTGTCTGTTGGGAGGGACGCCGGAAGTCCTGCCAGTGCGATGTTGAAGAGGAAAGGGCTCAGTACTGAACCCTGTGGGACACCAGCAGTGATGACCCTGGGTTGGCTGGTTGCCCCTCCAACGCGGACGCGGAAGGTCCTCCCGGACAGGAAGGCGGTCACAAAGCCTCGGAGGCTACCGCTGATGCCGAGGCGGTCCAGGGCCGCCTCGACCGCCACGTGTGGGAGGCCGTCGAAGGCGCTCTCCACGTCCAGCAGCAGCAGCATGGCCACGTCCCCGCTGCTCCTGGCGTCCTCGAGGGTAGCGACGACGTCCGAGATGGAATCTGCCGTGCACCGGTGCCGCCTGAAGCCCGTCTGCTGCTCCGGGAACAAGCCAAGGCTGTCGGCAATCCACTCTAGTCTCTCCAGAGCCACCCTCTCCATCACCTTGCAGGGCGCGGAGGTGAGACACTGGCCGGTATGAGGAGAGAGCCGTGGCCTTCCTCCGGGGCTTCAGGATTGGCGCCATCACCGCAGTTTGCCAGGACTCGGGTAAGGTTCCGGTGCACCAGACGTCATTGTAGTATTCCAGGAGTCGTTGACGGCCACCTCCATCCAGGTTGCGGAGCATTTGGAAGGTGATGCCGTCGGCCCCTGGAGCACTTCGTCGCTTGGTCCTCTCGAGGACTGCCACCAGCTCATGTATCGCTATGGGCTCTTCGCACAGCTCCCGCACCTGCGCGGACACCCATCTGGGATGGTGACAAGAGGTAGGGCAAGGGAGGGCAGCAGGCGGTGGTGCAGCAGGCAGTGGGGCTCTATCTCTGGCAGCAAACTGGTCAGCCAGCCGTTCTGCCAGGTTCGCAGCCGTGGTCGACAGGTGAACAGCCAGGGACAGTCCCTGGTTCAGAACCCGGGGCGCCATCAGCAGGCACTTCAGCAGGCGCCAGGCCTTCGTCCCATCCCGCGAGCTGTTGATCGAGGCGCACACGCCCTGCCAGCCCTGGTTCCGGCGCCTGCGTGCGTGGCGTCTGCAGACGGCATCGATTCGCCGGAAGACCGTCCAGAGCTCCGGTTGGCGTTTGTTCAGGGCTTGCCGCTCTGCACGTCGCCGTGCCGCCCTCAGAGCCAGGTGCCGGATGTCTGGGACGGGCTGTCCCTGCTGAACCTTGGCAGTGACCGTTGCTGCCCTCGCACTGTGGGCCACCAGTTGCAGCAGGTCCCCGCTGCTCGTGTCCTGCTGGAGTAGTCGCCGGTAGACCTGCCAGTCCACCACGCGGTACTCGCAGTCCCGTGGAGCCCTACCTCTGAAGGGAGACAGCAGGATGGGCAGGTGGTCTGAGCCCCAAGTGTCCGGGAATGGCGACCAGGCATACTGGCAACCCTCCGTGGCAACGCTGAGGTCTATGGCAGTGCTGGTGACCTGCTGCCCACGACGGAGGAAGGTGTTGGCACCCGAGTTGAGGATCGCCAGTCCCAGCTGCTGGAGGACATCACGCAGCTCTCTGCCTCGAGCGTCAGTCCTGCGGCCGCCCCATGCTGGGTGTTTCACATTGACGTCCCCGCAAAGCAGGAACTCCTTGCCCAGGCGATGTGCCAGCTGACGAAGGCATCTGGGGTCCCAGGGCTGGCCTGGCCGAACGTAGATGCTGGCCACAGTGGTGTCCTGCCCCCCGATGTGGATGCGGACGGCACAGCATTCAAAGGGGCCTCCAGCCAGGTCAGCCACCTTCACCTCTGCCTGCGGGAGCTCGCGCCTGGCGTAGATAGCACACCGAGAACGTCCTTGCTGGTGGCTGTTGTTCAGGCAGGGGGCATCAGGGCAGATCGCCAGAGTGCAGCCAGTCCTGCTGCTGTATCCGACGTACCCTGGCAGGCGAAGGTCCTCCGCCTGGGCATACACCTCCTGTAGTGCAAGCACGTCGTAGTGCTCCGCAGGAGGTGCTCCGCCAGGTCGTCTCTTCGCCGCCCCAGCCAGTTTACGTTCCACTGCAGAACGCTAGGGCGTCGGCCTCGGCTCGTTCCGGGTTGGGAGCTAGCCATGATTGGTTGTGGGGAGTGGAGAGCCTCCCGTCTGTAAGCAGATGGCTCGAAGAGGGTGGTCCAGGGGAAGAGACTCTCCCACAGACCGCAGGGTGTTCAGCAGGGTGGTGACGATTTGGTAGGCCGGGTCAGCTGGAGGCAACTCTACTGTCGCAGCAGGCGGGGCCGCAGGAGCCATGGGCACAGCAGGCCGGCCTCCGGGGGCAATAGCTGCAGGCTGGGCCGCGAGAGTGGCAGCTGCAGCAGGAGGGGCCTCAGGAACAGCAGTGGCCACTGGCAGGGCCATAGGGGCAGCAGCGCTGGTGGACTGCAATCCTTGGAGTGGCTGGCGGCGAGATTTTCGAGGCGCCGGGATGGGTCTGGCCGGAGGGGGGGGGGGCGGCGCAGGGTGGCCCTTCACCACGCTTGCAAAGGTCCGCGCCTCCCGAATCTCCTCTCGCACCGCTGCTGCCACTGTGCGCCTCGAGAGGATGGTTGGGGAGGATGCCATGATTGTGGCAATCTTCCGCTGCTCCTGCCACCGAGGGCACTCTGGGGTGTCTGCAGAGTGAGGGCCCCCGCAGTTGACACACCGGGTCTGCTTGCAGCTCTCTCCAGGGTGGGTCCGGCCGCATCTGATGCAGCTGCCTGGCCAGCTGCAGCTCTCCTTCACATGGCCGAACCGACCGCATTGCCGGCACTGCAGAGGGCGGGGTCTGGCTGGCCGCACTGGGAAACGGACCAAGAAGAGAGACACGTGCTGCGGCGGCACAGGGCCGGCGAAGCGGAGCGTCACGGTTCGCCCCTCCCTGGCAGCAGAGAGCACCGGAACGGCCGACTGGATCCCAGGCAGCAGGCTGTCCACCGCAGGCTCCCCGTCGACACCATGTAGGTACCCAATGCTGGTCTTGTGGTCAGCGGGTTCCTTGGCAGATACGGGGATCCCCTTTAGCTCCTTGATGGTCAGGAGCTGCTCCAGGCACTCTCGCGTGGTAGCGTCAGCAGCCACAATGTTGCGTTTTTGGTTAACGCGAATTGCGGCCATGCCGGGCCTTGTAGAGAGCGCCTGTGCGAGGATGAGGCGTGGGGATCCACTGAAGGTACCTCCGGGGGCTGACGGCCGGAACAGAACTGTGCCCACAATGGCAGGGTCGACCGGGAGGGCCGCAGCAGCAGCAAGGTCCCTGGCACGGCGTCGGGCACTTTTGGTAGTGACCACCTGGAAGCCCTCTGTGTCTGGGGGACTCCCCGCTGCACTGCTGTGCTTCCTTGTGTCCACTGCAGTGGGGGCCTTGCTGAAAGGTTGGGGAAGGTTGGCAGCTGTGCCCTCCGATGCAGTAACCGGGGGTTGCTTCTTGGTGGGCTTCTTCCCCTTCTTTCTGCGGTTGGTATGTGTGGCCCCCGCTGACGGTGTGAGGAGGAAGTCTTTCGCAGTATAAGGGGCTTCCTTTCGGGTGGTGCCCCCTGTAGCAGTACGGGTGATAACCTCTTCGACCACCTCCATGGCAGCTGAAGCGTCAGAGGGTGGGTTGTCGGCGGATTCGGTGGTCCCTTCTGTTGCAGGCGGTAGGTCGACCGTTGAGGCGGTAGTGGGGTGTTGGCGAGTGCCTGCACCATCCGAGCTCGTCGGGTCCGGGCCGCCTGTTGGGGCAGATGTTGTCATGTCCCCTGTGGAGGACGCCCCTTCGGAATTGACCACGGTTCTGAACTCGCTCCCGGACATCTCCTCTGAGCCCTGTGAAGCGTGTGATTCCTCGTCGGGGGAGGTAGTGGCCGTTTGCTTTCGGGGAGCGTGGTCGTCCTCGTCCCCACTCTCTTCCCGCAGCCTCTTCCGTGAGTTGAAGAAATCCATCGACTCGTCGTCCTCATCGGAGCTCAGAGGTAGGGGAACACCAGCAGGCCCCTGTGTCTGCCCAGGAGCTTCGCTCTGCGTGGGGCTTTGTGGTGGCTCCTCTGCAGTTCTGGTGGCTATGATTGCAGGTGCGGCCCCGCTGGCGCACTGAGAGGCCGGCATGGGGGCCTGTGTGGGGGCGACAGGGTTGGCCTGCAGCCACTTCTCCACTATAGCTTGGATGTTTTCGGTCGCTATCTTCTCGAAGAAGAGGTGGCGGTGTGCCTGTACCTTGTTGGTTGGGAGGCTCTCCGATCTTCGGTGAGAATAGCGACGCCTTGTGGGCTCTTCAGGAGTTCGGGCAGCAACTAAAGCGCTGTCTGCCGATGGGGGGGATGCCACGATGGGCGAGCGGGCGTCGGGGGCGGTGTTGCGCCTAGGCGAATGCATGGTTACACTCGCGCACGAGTTCCCAGGGATGCGCGACACCGCTCAGGAAAACAACACTTCACAATTAGTGCAAGAGAGAGAAGAAGAAGAAAAACGGTTGCACTAAGGAGGACTGCGAAGCGTCACTGTCAATGTTCGTTTAAAAAAAAAAAAGCGCACATTGCACAGAAGTGGTTGCCCAATAGCGTGGTCGCGCGTAATGGACACTAGTTGTTCGTTATGACTCAAGCGCCTGTGCACCGCACACACAGGGGCGGCGAAAGTGCGTCTAAGCTACGTGCAATGAGCCGTGGCCCTACACCACGACACACGCCGGTCGGCCGCGTACAACACGCGAAGTGAAAAGGAATTAATTCACTAACCGGCAGTGTGAGGTGTGGGGGGTTCCGGGCAGTCCATGGCAGGCTATTCCACAGCAGTTGCGACCGCAGATCAGTGTAGATGTCCGTCACTGTCGCAGGAGCGCGAACGCATTGCTGCGGAGGAGCCGTACTCCTGACGAGCGCGGCCCGCGAGCGACCGCACTCAGCGGGAGTTGGGGAGCGACTGACGTGGTGGTGGTAGTAGTGGTTAGAAGTTGAGAAAAGGCACCTAATTTCTGCAACCCGGTCGGGAGCACGGCGCAGTGCCTAAAGACTGACGTCAAGGAGAGGCAGCGAAAAAAGCGCGGAGCGCACAGACACGACCGTCTCCTCTGGCTGTC
>NW_023613505.1:0-50588 GCF_013339725.1 Rhipicephalus microplus
TGCCCAACTCACAATTGCAGAGGACCACTACAATGTTGAGGTTATCGTCCTTTCCTCGTGCTCTCTTGACATCATACTTGGCTGGGATTTCCTATCGCGAAATCACGCCGTTGTAGATTGTGCCCCTTCCGAACTTGAACTGCTTCCGTTGTTCGACCAGCCTTACGACCACACTAATCAAGCCGCGCACAAGCTAGTTGTCAAAGAGGACACTGACATTCCACCAACAACAGCTGTTTGCTCTCTGTAGTCTCCGACGGCATGCATGATGAAGTAGCACCTTTTGAGCCATCAACCCTCTTTCTAAGTCGGAAACCGCTTCTGCTCCATTATTCGACCCTCTCAATTTTGAATGGAGCCAGTGCTCTCTGCTTTACCAATCCCTTTCGGCATACCATCAAACTGTTTAAAGGCGAGTCTCTTGGATGCGTGTAACCCATTGATAACGGATAAATTTTTACCGTGCCGCAAGAATCATCCCAAAGTGACCTCACCGCCGTCAGTGCTCTTAACCACTCTGATCTACAGGCTTCGAAAATGTTCGATTCGGCGATCGCAGACGGACTGTCACCATCTGAACGACCTGAACTCCTTCATCTGCTGTACCAGTACCGCGAATCTTTCGATGTTGTTCAATCTTCACTTGGCCGCTCTTCTACCACTTTACATTTCATTGATACCGGCCCCCATGCGATACTACGACAACGACCATACCGTGTTTCTGTGGCGGAACGCCAAGTTATTACCGAACAGGGGAACGGTATCCTGCAACGCGGCGTCGTTCAACCTTCACAAAGTCCATGGGCCTCACCTGTAGTGCTCGTTAAAAAAAAGGTGGTTCCCTTCGCTTCTGTGTGGATTCATCATCATCATCATCAGCCTGACTACATCCACTGCAGGACGAAGGCCTCTCCCATGTTCCACCAGTTAACCCGGTCCTGTGCTTGCTGCTGCCAATTTATACCCGCAAACTTCTTAATCTCATCTGCCCACCTGATCTTCTGTCCCCCTAACCCGCTTCCCTTCTCTGGGAATCCAGTCAGTTACCCTTAATGACCAGCGGTTATTCTGTCTACGCGCTACATGCCGTTCAGATGTTCTGCAAGATAAAAGGAGGTACCTAATCTCAAAAGCACACGACAGCTTTCATAGGCAAAATAGAAGGATAGATCATGAGAAGAAGGTAGGCCACGTCATCTATTTATTCGTTTTGGGCGAATGAAATATACCTCGCAATGTTCAGAATACTCCACGACATACATGTGGAACGCAATACTGAACATGAAGAGGTGCATTTTAGGACCGTGACTTTTTCTAAAAGGCTCCATCTGTGCTCCCTCTTGACACATGTAACAATGAATACGCACAGGATACAATTTTAACAAAAGAAAGAACACATTCTGGTGTGGAGTTTCTGCCAAGTGGACGTTTTTGCTAATTCGATTATTCTCGCCAACCATACCCGCTGATTGAAGCAAGTGAATATCTCTCTATCAACACTGACACTGGCATATTGAACGGAAAGAAGCATGAACACAGAAGAGCATGCCTGTAACATCGTTAAGAATTCTCATCTTTGAAATATTTAAAAAGCATTCAAACGTCGCGAAATAATAACTGACCTGTTTGATACCTGAAGCAGTCGTATAACTCGTTAAGTCACAGGAAATAAGAGCAAGTATGGTGACGAGTGCCCCTTTTGGCATGATGTTTTTTTTTACTCGCTGTAGTACTTGCGCACTCTCAATGCGAAGTTTCTTCTGACCGAAAGCTTGTTGAGTATGAAACCTATTCACGATACTTGCCTGTCTTTTATTCGACTCTGTGACAGATGTATCGGAATTTAGCACTCATCAAACGTCATTAAGTGTCTGACACATAATTCTTGTCATGACTCGGCTGCAAAATTCTAGTCACGCCGTTGAACTTTCGACATCAATACTATACAGGAAAGCTTAACGACAAAAAAAATTGTCTCAGACTGTTTAACGCACAACACTGCAAAAATATACACGGTCTCTAAAAAAAAGAAATATTCAGCTACTGGCCGAGAAGGTTGGTAGTCTAGGCTTCGTTCATGAACGAGAGTGAATCAATTATTATACGAAGCTTTAGCTTCTCCGAAATTTGTTTTGATTTCGTAGACTTGCTATATGAACCAGTGGTTGCAAGTTGCATCATTCGTACCTTTACGGCATCACGCATACCTCTCTAATATTAGAGAGAACATTTTTGTACCAAGTCACACGCTGTGAAAATAAGGTCTTCTTCGCGTCAATCCTTTCTTCTTCTAATAGCAATAAAACACTAGGTGACTGAGTGCCACGTGGATTTCCTCGGAAATACGTATCGACGCTATGCTAAGGCTGTGCGTGCGTCAGACTTGTACGTGTCTCAAAAAATAAGTATTTGATTATATTACTAGATACTTGCTTTAGGATATATCTTGGATTCTAGTGGAATCTTTCAGCCCCGAAATTGCGTACGGATTTTCAGCATTATGATCAATTACACATGCATTATTCCCTTCAAAATATTCCTTCTGAAACACAATATTGCAATTCACCTCGGAGAGATGTGGTTTAATTAGTAGATAGATGGCTAGAGACTATAGGCCTTGGTGGAGAAGTAGCTGCGGTGCTCGGCTGTTGATTTAAAGGTCGCCGGTTCAGTCCAGGCCACGATGGTCACATTCCATGTGGAAGAGAAATCGTAGAGGCCCGTGTACTGTGCATTGTCACTTAAAGTTAAAAAAACAGCAGATGGTCAAAATTTCCAGAGCTTTCTACTATGACGTCTTATAATCGCTTTCTGTTTTCGCTACGTAAAAGGCCGGATATAACTATAATTAATGATAAAATTATTATTATTTTATGCTATTATTATTATTATTATTATTATTATTATTATTATTATTATTATTATTATTATTATTATTATTATGATTATTATTATTATTATTATTATGATTATTATTATTATTATTATTATTATTATTATTATTATTATTATTATTATTATTATTATTGAGGCTACAAGCTCGCGTGAGACAGCTGCGAAGCTTACTAATACTTGCTTTACAATGTTTAGCTGATTCTTCAACGTTTTCTTCTTGAGCGGTCACATGCTGCACTAACAACTCTCAGTGCATGCTCAAATTATAGGCGGTACATCAACCTAAAAACACCTCTAACATCGGGTCGTAGTTGAACAGTGCTTAGGTGGTTCTCTAATTCATACTCTTATTTGTTATGGTAGTGTCTATATCTTTTATCAGACCTTATCACACTATATATATTATCAGACTATGTATTTTATCCGGTCATAGCTTACAATTACTTGCTTTACAACGTTTAGCTGATTCATCGACGTGTTCTTCTCGAGTGGTCACATGCTGCACTAACAACTCTCAGTGCATGCTCAAAATAAGGGTGGTACATCAACCTAAGAACACCTCTAACATCAGGTCGTAGTTGAACAGTGCTTAGGTGGTTCTCTATTTTATACTCATATTTGTTATGCTAGTGTCTATACCTTTTATCCGACTTCGCTGGTCCTGAAGCTGCAGTAGGTTATATAGTAATAAAAAATATTCGGGTTTAACGTCCATAAACTACCATAATATAATGAGAGACGCCGTTGTGGAGGGCTTCAGAAATTTCGACCACTTGGGGTTCTTCAGTGCGCACTGAATCGAAGTTTCCGGGCCTTAAGTATTTTCACCGCCATCGAAAGTGTAACCACTGTGGCGTCAATTTGATCCCCTGACCAGGTGAGTACGTGAGCGCTTCAGCTACTAGATTATTACGGCGGGTAGTGTAGGTTCAAGAAAAATGTGAAATAACAGGCTTTTAGGGACATCCATTCTGATCGAAGGGAGTTTCGAACAGAGTGTCGCATATTTTCTGGATGATGACTGCTGTAGAAGACTGATTGCTACTGAATTTTAGAGAGAAGTAATTGAGGATAGGTATCTTATCGTTAAAAAATGACGTTAAGTTAACCTTAACATCAATGTTAAAAAAAACCGACTATAATAATATTATCAGAAGAAAACCTAATGGATTACAGTTACCTGGTAACGCGTTATGTAGAACTAATGCGTACGTGTATTGAGCGAATATGGTAGGGTAGGTGTATATGCCAGTTCTAAGTAATATTTTAGAAGCGGCTGCAAGTATTATTATAAAACTACCGGGGCTCACAAAGATTGCCACTAGGTATCACGTAATACCCTTTTTTGATGACTACGATGCCTATCCTTCCTACGGCCCACTTCCAAATTTTAAAGTAAGTTCACTCATTCAGTGTACCTTTTCTCTGCCACCACCCAAAGGGAATGCAACGATATTCAGCCATGATATTGTAGATGCACATAAGTTATTATACCTGAACTAGAGAAAAAATCGGACATTCTTTCGTAGGTACCTAAAAATTATTATTTGCATCCACAAAGCCACAAAATATGTGTTTTGTTATCTAATCTTTTACAGTTTCACTTTTTAAGAAATCAAAATTTATTAGTTGAGATTGGGTCCAACTTGTTAGAGCTCGAATCAGTACATTTTGAGAAAAAGTACACTGAAGAAAATAACCTATTAAAAACGCAGTGTGAAGAAATGAAGTGTTATGTGCGGGTACTGCTTATGGCAGAGGGGTGGCAGTGCAAATTGGCGCGCCATTTAAACCACTTGGAGAGGCCAGTCGACATCGGGCTTTCCCAGGTTTGCTCCTCAGAGCGCAGTAAATTTTGCGCTGTCAATGTTACAAACTCGGCTTTTTGGGGGCTACCATTCCACCCTGCCATACACCTTACCATACACCCTGAAAGATTCCACCAAAGAGCTACTGTCGATAAATCTAGCAAAAGAAACACGTGAAGGCAAACATAAAGAAACTTGACTAAAAAAGAACCCTACGGTTCCGCTTAATTTGGTTTAAAAAAATTGGACAGATACTTTCAACTAAGAGCCTTGTTACAAGGGCAGCCTAAACTGTGGTTGACTTACACTACACGGTACGCAAAACCACAGTTATGCTGAGCTCGGTTGTAGTAAACTGATCTCGACAGCCTCGTTTTCGCGTTTTACGGAAGAAATCACGCCTTTCAAGGGGGATATCGGAGCTCCAGAGAACGTCCTCAATCACGCTTTATGTGAAGGGTTCTACTCGATCTTCTACGTCGACTACTCTACTGCTACTGTTGCGGACCGCGCTGGCTCCCACCACGTCTATAGCGTGAATTAGCTGGTTCCGTGCCACCAGCCGTTGCCTGTCGGCACAAAGATGGCCGCACACAAGTAGCAGACCTGGAAACGTCACACTTCTGCGTCCTTATATTTCCGGTAATTTCCCAAGAACAACACGTCTCTGCAGCCCTATCCTGCAGTTCAGCCCAGGCAGCCGTGCCTGCCAGACTCAGGAGCCCGTGATAGCAAAGCGCCGAGCTCATTGGATCGGTAATGTCACATGCACGTCCACCTCATGTGAGGGTTGTCTTTTATAGGCGAAGACACTTACGCCATTGGTCGTATGTCCCACCTCGACGTAGTCGTCGTACTCGGTGGAGCAGGGAGTAGTATTGCATTGGATGGGAATAGAAACTTCGTCACCGCTTATCCACAGAGTAAATGAAGATTAGTGGGGGCGAAGCGTCCGTCAGTCGGCCCCTGCTTTTGTGGATACGTCCATCCGTCCTTCCGTCCGTTCGTCTGTTTCTCCTTGCCTCCGTCCATGCGTCTGTACGCCCGCTTTACTGCACTTGTCATCATTCACCTTATGAATGTGCTGTGATTTTTTTCATTCCCTTACCTCTTCCATGACATTCCTCGCGTGGATTTCTACCGGTACGTAATGATAAATTATGTGTTCGTAGGTATGCTTGCGTACCATCACAAAATGTAGAAAAGAACCTTACACATTTAAATTCACTCCGTAAATACTGATGCACTGAATGCTGAGAGCTGATTGGGACATTTATTTCGCGCATGTCTTCACCAAGGCTGTTACTAGTGTTCAATTTGTGCATGGGCATTGTTTCTCGACTTTTGTGCCGGTGTTTCTGCCACCAACATCATTAAGCAATTTCGCAACTAAGCTTTCGTGAAAATCTTGGTGATAACCTTGGGGTATCTATGTCCAAAAGACATGCAGCACGAAGATCACAAGCGGCGGCCGCATACACTTTACTACGCTTGCGTGTACCGTGAGCTGCTTTCTGTGTTCCCACGATGACACTCACGTGACAACATCCTCTTCCTCGGCTATCTTTATTTTGTATTATGCTTTCGTTAGGTCGCGCATTTGCAGTCACGTTTTGTCTCCTTCTTGACAATTAGCGCCAACTGAAATGCAAAAAAGGAAAAAAAATTGAAGAGTTGTGCAGAAAATTTTATTAAATTATAAAACACCATAAATATTATATCTATATATATATATATTATATATATATTATAAAGGAGAAATATTGAGCAGAATGTTTGATGATTGGAAGGCTTTGAAGGCGATGCACCAGCCGCAATTCGCGAGCTCGAGCCACTGCTGCACTCTCGATGCTGCTGCCTCTGCGCCGGAGTACTTCCTTTTCTTTACAACGGCGCCGCGGAAAAAAAAGGAGCCATCCTGGCGACTTAGTCCTGTACAGGCGGCATTGAATCGTGGTAGTGCTTGAGCCCCTGGACGTGCACAACCTCGCGGTTTCGACGTCGCAAGTCTGACGGTCGCGTAAGAGGCTCAATGAGGTAATTAACTGGCGAAGTTTGTTTGAGAATACGTTATGGCCCATCGTATTTTGGCAGAAGTTTGGAAGAGAGCCCAGGTATGCGATGCGGCACAGAAAGCCAGACAAGAGCACCCAGAAGAAAAACGGGAGTTAAGGTCTGGGCATCATGAATTGCTTTTTGCCGGTTTTGGTCATCGCAGGTAAAGCGACGAGCTAACTGGCGACATTCTTCTGCGTGTCTGACGGCGTCCAAGATTGGTGGGCACTCGGAAGCGTCTGGTCGGGGCAGAATGGTGTCAATAGTGTGGGAGGACTGACGGCCGTATAGTCGTTAAAAATGGGAGAATCCTGTTGTCGCTTGCGTTGCTGTATTGTAGGCGTATGTAATGAATGGGAGAAATAAGTCCCAGTTAGAGTAATCAGGCGTCACATACATAGACAGCATGTCACCGAGAGTACGATTAAAGCGCTCGGTAGCCCCATTGGTTTGAGGGTGGTAAGCGGTATATGTGCGATGTACAATAGCGCACTCAGCGAGCCATTTTTCAATGACCTCGGACAAGACGGTGCGGCCACGGTCACTGAGGAGTTCTTGAGGGCCTCCATGACGCAACACAAAATGACGCAGTAGGATAGTGGCAACCTCCTGTGCTGTAGCCTTTTGAAGAGTAGTGGTCTCAGCATAGCGCGTTAGGTGGTCGATAGCAACTACTATCCACCTGTTGCCAGTCGGAGTCAATGGAAGTGGCCCATAAATATCTATTCGGACCCGTTCGAAGGGTCGGAAAGGGCAGGGTAAAGGCTGAAGTTTACCAGCGGAGGCGTGTGGTGGAGATTTTCGGCGCTGACATTCAAAACAAGAGCGGACGAAGTTGCGGACGAAGGTATACGTACCACGCCAGTAGTAACGATGTCGAAGCCTTTCGTAGGTCTTGAAGACTTCTGCGTGGCCACATTGTGGGTCAGTGTGAAAAGAGGAACAAATCTGTGACCTCAGGGTTCGTGGAACAACGAGCAGCCACTTGCGTCCCTCTGGTGCGTAGTTGCGTCGATAGAGATGCGTATCACGTATAGAGAAGTGTGGAACTTGGCGCCGGAGCGTTCGCGCCTTTGGGACTTCAGAAGTGTTGGAGAGATGATTGAGAAGAGTCGCAGTCCACGGGTCATTGCCTTGTTCGATAGCAATGGTGTCAAAGTCAAAAGATGATAATGTGGAATCGCAAGCGGAGTCAGCTGTGGCATTCTGGGACAGGGGGGGGGACGGGAAAGGGCGTCGGCGTCAGCATGCTTCCGTCCTGGCCGATAAACCACGCGTATGTCATAATCTTGAATTTTCAACACCCAGTGAGTGAGGCGGCCAGATGGGTCTTTCAATGTCGAAAGCCAGCACAGCGCGGGGGAGTACGTCACGACGTCAAAAAAAAAACGACCATATAGATATGGGCGAAACTTTCCAAGGGCCCACACAATGCCCAAGCACTCCTTTTCTGTGACGCTGTAGTTGCTTTCTGCCTTGGTAAGTGTGCGACTAGCGCATGCCACCACGTATTCCTGATGCTCCGTTTACGCTGTGCGAGCACAGCACCCGGGCCTACACTACTAACGTTGGTGTGGATTTCAGTTGGAGCTTCAGGATCGAAATGGCGTAGAATAGGTGGCGTCGTGAGAAGCCGCCGCCAGGTGGTGAAAGCCTCGTCGCAGGAAGGGGATCACGATAAGAGGTCTTTACAGTTGCTGAGCAGTTGCGTGAAAGGTGATATAATAGACGCGAAGTTTTGGACGAATCCCCGGAAGTACGAACACAAGCCGATGAAACTTCTGTGATGGTGGCAGGTTTAGAAAACGCCGTAACAGCTCGCGATTTCTCGGTATCCGGGAGGATGCCTTCCTTGGAAACAACGTGGCCCAAAATGTTCAGTTGACGCAAGGCAAATCGACATTTTTTAACGTTTCATTGCACACCGGCGTTAGTCAAGCAATTAAGCACGTCCTGAAGGCGACGTAAGTGGGTGTCAAAGTTAGGGGCGAAGACCACGATATCATCGAGGTAACACAATCATATCTTCCATTTTAGTCTACGCAGGATGTTGTCCATCATTCTTTCAAACGTTGCAGGTGCATTGCAAAGTCCGAAGGGCATGACGGTGAATTCTTATAAACCGTACGGCGTGACAAAAGCGGTTTTGGGGCGATCGGCCTCCACCCTCGCTACCTGCCAGTAGCCTGACCACAAGTCTAACGAGGAAAAGAACTCGGCACCCGGTAAACTATCTAAAGCATCGTCAATGCGCGGTAGTGGATAGACATCCTTCAGCGTGATCTTGTTCAATTGCCGGAAATCAACACAGAAACGAGTAGAACCGTCTTTCTATTTGACGAGGATCACCGGAGACGCCCATGGGCTCTGTGAAGGTCGAATGACGCCTCTGCGAAGCATGTCGTCTACTTGGTCAGCAATGACGAGGCGTTCTGTAGCGGACGCGTGATATGGTCGTTGTCGCAGCGGTGAGTGGGACCCAGTGTCGATGTGGTGTTCTACTGCTAAGGCACGGCAGAGAGATTTTTGTGCCACATCGAAAGAATGGAGTTAGCACTCAAGGATGATGAGGAGTTGTGAACGCTGCGAAGATGTCAAATCTTCAGCGATGAATGTTTGAAATGTGTTTGCCGACGTTGAGTCAGCCGCTGAGACGACAGCCAGTTCACAGACAGAGGTAGAAGGCATCTCAACGGGGACGGATATAATTCTGGTAGAACTGATTGTCTCGACGTGGCCAAGGCACTCGTGACGAAGTAGCGATAAAGACGACGACTCATGATTATGAATTGGCATTGTGGTTGACCCTTCTACAAGGTCGAGAGCAGCAAAAGGCAGGGGGGGGGGCTCTTCGAGCGACGAATATTAGAGATGGTGTGAAGAAGACCGTGTTGTCGGATATGGCGCAGCATGAAACTGGTACGAACGCAAAAGAGCATGGAGGAATGTAGGTGTCATCGTTAACGACAAGTTTAGCGGCAGACTGGGTGTCGACGAACGCTCAGTCATCCAGTGAGCAAACTTCTACCTTAGCCATAGCACAGTCGATTACGGTGGTTTGACGCGACAAAAAGTCCCATGCCAAGATAATAGTATAAGAGCACGATGAAAAAACCATAAACTCTATCGTATACAGAACGTCCTGAATCGTCACGCGGGCTGTACATACTGCGGTTGGTTGAACAAGTCGAGCACTGGCTGTGCGAAGCGATAATCTGGAAAAAGGCGTCGTAACCTTACGAATTGAGTGGCAAAATTCAGCATCGATAACAGAAACAGCTGCACCGGTATCGACAAGAGCGACAGTAGGGATATTTTGACGAACACATCAATAAAATTGGTAGGTGACAAATGAGGACTTGGACAAACCGAAACTTGCGCAGTTCTGCCTCAGGAACTGCGTCGTCTAGTTTTCCTCCTCGTTAGACGTGGGCCGTCGGCCAATAGGAGAGGGCGAGCAAAGACGTCCCGGCCGAGGGCGGTGGTCTTCCTGGCAGCGGGCTGGCATCGGAGTGGAGGAACCGTATTGCGCGTTGTAGTCAAGCGGGAAGAAATGCTCACGGCGGTTCTCATCGGTGATATGCGTCCGGCGGCGACAACACCTTGCGACGTGTCCGGGGTATCGACAAGCGTAACATATCAGGCGATTGTCGAGGGTGCGCCACGGGTTGGTGGTGTTAGTGCCGGTCCAGTGAATTGGATGTGGCAGATAGCTTGCGCAAGGCTGGAAAGGAGGCGCAGGCGCCTTCCGAGTTGGCATGGATGCAGCCGCGGCGTAGGTGAGAGAAGCAGCCACAAGATTATGCTCGCGAGCAGCTGGTAAGGCCTCGGCGACCTCTCCTTTAATGACGCCACGAAGAGACGACGGTGAAGTTGTGGTAGGTTCTGGTGTGAAGGGCACCAAGGAAAACTGCCGTGCGACTTCTTCGCGGAAAAATGCTTTTATTTCGGCTATTAGTGACGCTTGATCATGACCATTGATCACACTAGACAGTGATGCCAAAACGTGCGCTGGAGGACGTCTTGTCAGAGCTCGCTGCTTCCGCCATTCATCGTACCTTTGGCAGAGGCTAATTACGTCGTTAAAAGTGGTCGGGCTTTTCAACAAGAGCCTTTTTTAAAGCGTCGTCGTCAATCCCTTTGAGGATGTGATTACATTTTTCTGCTTCCGTCATTGCGGCGTTCACACGTCTGCACAAATCGACAACGTCTTCATTGTAACTAGCGAGGTTTTCACACATTTCTTGTGCGTGTGTGCGTAAACGCTGCTCAGCACGAAGTTTTCGGATGGCAGGTCGATCAAAGACTGCTACAATCGACGTTTTAAATTGTGGCCACGTTCAGACGTCTGCGTCATGGTTTCTAAGCCAAAGGCTGGCTACACCCGCGAGTTGAAACGACACGAGTGTCAACTTGTCCGCGTCGGTCCATCTGTTTAAAGCGCTCACCCGTACGAAAGTCGAGAGCCAATCTTCAACGTCGTTGTGATCTGTTCCACTGAAGATTGGAGGCTCCCGCTGAGGAACACTGCCTGGACAGGTGGCCGGAGGAGATGGAAGCGTCTGCTGATCGGCGTCCGGCATAGCAGAAGGTAGCCGTCGAGAACGGAGTTCCAGGATGGTAGCAGGAAGGTACAGGGCATGGTACCCCGCACCTCCACCAGTTATAAAGGAGATTTATTGAGCAGAAAGATTGACGCTTGGAAGGCTTGGAAGGCGATGCACCAGCCGCAATTCACGAGCTCGAGCCGCTGCAGCGGCTGCCTCTGCACCGGATTACTTCCTCTTCTTACTATATATATATATATATATATATATATATATATATATATATATATATATATATATATATATATATATATATATATATATATATATATATATATATATATATATATTATATATATATATAAATATATATATATATTTAAACATATATATATATATATATTATATATATATATATATATATTATATATATATATATATATATATATATATATGTGCATATTATATATATATATATATGTGCATATATATATATATATATATATATATATATATATATATATATATATATATATATAAGCAGAAAAGATAAACAACACTGACCGCAAACTGATGCGAGCAGCACACCCTAGTCCAGGTCGCTTCTACATTCATAAAAAAATTCATAAACACGGGAACCCAGGTCGACCAATCATGTCAGGCATCGGTTCAATAGCTGAACCAATATCATGGTACATGGACAAACTAATAAGCCACATTCCATGCACCCTAGCGTCGTACATAAAAGACACCACACAGTTTCTTCGAAACATCGCAGGTCTCTGTGTGCCGGAAAACTCGTACTTGGTTACTCTTGATGTCTCTTCATTGTATACAAATATTCCTCATGATGACGGCATAGCTGCATTACAAAATATGTACACAAACCATAGACAATCTAACACTCCAGATTTTCCTGCCATCGCAACTTTGACGAGGTTGGTCCTCGAACTAAATTCATTCGAGTTTAACCAAGAGTATTTTCGACAAATCAGCGGGACCGCTATGGGCACCAAAACGGCACCTAATTATGCCAACATATTTATGGGAAAGCTAGAATCTGAATTTCTTGCACAAAGTTCCTTGAAACCAATGTTATACAGAAGATACATAGACGACATCTTTCGTATTTGGATCCACAGCGAGGACGAACTTCTCACCTTTATCGACACTCGCAATTCTGTACATCCGAACATACACTTCACACACACATACTCACAAGTAACCATAAATTTTCTTGATGTTACCATAACGATAGAAGAATGGAAGCTCTCTACAACCCTATATCGGAAACAAATGGATCGACATCAATACCTGCATTACCAAAGCGATCACCCGCACCACTGTAAAAACAGTATTCCATACAGCCGGGCTCACCGGTTTAAGTGAATCTGCTCTAGAGACGCTGACTTTGACACGAGCTCACAGAGGCTAAAACATGTGCTCGAGAAACAAAAATACTCCCCACATGTAATTGATGACGGTGTTAAAAAGCGAGAAAACTAAAGCGTGAAGACTTACTTGTGATACGACCACTGCAAAAAGACCCACAACAAACAAACCTCTGCTTGACGTACAGCACAAACTTCCCCAATATAAACAAAATCCTTAAACGACATTACAACATTCTGGAACAAAGTGAACGTCTGAAACACGCATTCCCATTCGCTCCAGGCGTCGTTTACCGACGACCATGTAACCTCAATACACACTTGTCCGCTCTCAAATTAATACATCACCCCCCAATAATTCATGCCGACCTTGTTTAAAGCCACGATGTCTGGTATGTATGGCAATGCGAGAAACACACAAAGCAACCAGCACACAATCCCAGTTTTCGATTAACATACGAGGAAACCTAACATGCGATTCCTTTAATCTGGTATACCCACTCGAATGCAACGTGTGTAGTATGCAGTACATCTGACAAACAGAAACACCATTTAGGATTCGCTTCAATAATCACAAAGCGCATGCGAAATCAGCCCCAAGTCTACCAAAACATCTCAATCTTCCCGACCATGAATTCGACAAACTATCAGTAACGCTTTTAGAGACGGGATTTAAATCAAATCGAGAACGTGAACAACGAGAGTCATACCCTATCCACCGCTTTAACACCCTGAATAGAGGAATAAATGAGAATCCTGGTACACTTGCAGCAGTTAAAGCATTAAAGAACAATAACGGCAATAATGAAAATAGTAACTGAGTTAACGGCACTGCAGCTGCGAAGGGCACTGGAAAACTCAAAACAACGCCAAGTGTGACACTCTTCCCAAGTACAGCTGTCGTCTGTTTTCTGTTTTTACTTTATACCCAATCAATTGTGCCAAGCATGACATGCCCAACAGCAACCCTGTACACAGTCGGAAGGCCCCTACTGCACGCGTACTGCAGAAGCGGGCAAGGAATTCACATTGCGCCCGCCTGCCAGCCTCTGCGGCAACGAAGGGTCAGGATCTTATACAGATCCTGACCCTTGGTTTGATCACGCAGGCGTCAACGGAGGGCCATATCTGCTCATCTTTTGACCTCAGCCATGGTAATCATCGCATGGACAGTGCCGTAAAGATGAACGAGAATTCCTGCTGTTTTACGGAGCCACCTTCACTGGAACCACCCATCCTACCTGCTGACTTTTACGTCACCTTCCGGGGAGCGTCATCGACGGAGAACCTTATAAATTCGCCGGCTTGGTCCTGCAGCTCCAGTGGGCAGGGTGGCAGCGCGTCTGCAACTATGCGCTACAAGCCTTTTCTGTTTCTTATACAGGTTAGTTATTTACCTGGAGATAAATCATTTAAAAGTATTCATGTTTTTCTGGTGCTGCTACCTTGCCCACAATGTCTAGAGCGTAATGTTGTGATTTGCCTGCACTTACTGGGTTTATTATCTCTCTGTGGTGACGTTGAGTCGAATCCTGGACCCAAGGGATCTACTGAGTCTGTGCGTGTCAAAGAATCATCATCAGAAAACTTAAGTGATCGCAGCCTACTTCTCGAGGTACTCACGGGCCAAAAAGTGTTGATGAACCGAATGGACAAATTTGACAGTTCACAGAAAGACATAACAAACACATTAGCTCAATTTAAAGATCGACTAGAATCATTGGAATGCGGTTTAGAAAATCTATCAGTATGCCAAACCAAGGTTGCTGATGTTGAGTTGCACGTAAGCACGATGAAAAGCGCCATTACTTCCATAGCAGAAAAAGTAGATGACCTTGAAAATCGTAGTCGGAGGAACAACATTATCATTCATGGTGTCTCTGAACCTCAAGATGAAACACTGTCATCGCTTACTTCACCCATAACTGATGACTTCTTTAAGAGCAAGTTAGACTTAACAGTAACCGAAATCGAAAGATGCCATCGGCTTGGCTCAAAGCGGCCTAATAAAACAAGACCTGTAATCGTCAAATAAACAGATTATCGCGAAAAACTGGAAATTTTGAGGAACTGTGTGAAACTTAAAGACTCGTGCTTATATGGAACTGAGGACTTTTCACAAAAGGTGCGTCAGGCCAGGAAGAATCTATGGGACAGCAAAGTTGTACACAGGGAACGAAATGAACGTGTTAAACTACTCTTCGATAAGGTGTCTGTGAATGGAAAGCTGTTCGTTTGGGACGAGGCCAAGAATGATATGGTTGCCCTTCCCAAGTACGTGCCGAAGTGACAGGAAAGCCCGCGTTCATTGAAACTGTTAAATGGGAATTGCCGTAGCATTCTGAACAAAGAGCTCGATCTTGAACACCTGATAGCACTTCATGACCCCGACGTAGTCGCACTCACAGAAACATGGCTTCATGACGGTGTCTATGACAGCGAAATTGCGCCTAAAGGATCGTGGTTCCAGAGGGGGCGGAGTTGCGTTGCTGGTTAAAAATATTTACAGGATAGCACGCATGCCTGATTGCCCTGGCGTTGAGGCTTTATTTTGTAAGCTTATCGATAGAAAAGTAAGCCTTGTTATTGGAGTTATGTATAGGCCCCCTGCCTCAATCACTGAGGTTTTAGAACAATTACAGCTGTATATTTCGTCTAAAACAAATCAAACTACCAAGCTTATTTTATGTGGAGACTTCAACCTTCCAGGCATCAACTGGTCTTCGTTTAACGCAGGAAGTTCTGATCCCATTAACGATGAAGCGCTTATTGACATTGCCTTCCGTTTTGACTTAACGCAACTAGTTAGTGATTGCACTCGTGTGCAAGATAACAGTAAATCTATTCTTGATCTTGTCTTTGTGAATGGTAATATTTCCGGAAAAGTTGACTGCGAAGTGGTTACAGGTATTTCAGATCACATGGCAGTCTTGGTTGAGCTTCACTCGCTGAAGTACAAAAATGATGTTAAATACAAACGTGTGCCAGTATTTCATTCTTCCGACGATGCATCCATCATAGACAGACTGGAGATAGCCTACAACGAACTTTGCGAAAGCGTTAATGTGGGCGTGAGTGATGTTAACGCTCTGTGGTTAAAGTATAAGAACACTGCGCATGCGTGCATACAGCTTTTTGTTCCTTTCAAGAAAAAGGAGGTACATATGTCGAAACCCTGGATTACACGAGATATAATTCACATTAGGAGAAAATTTAATCGTCTTCGGAAATCACTAAAAAAGCACACGAGTATCACAACACGTTCTCTGATCCGCGATCTGTCTCGACAACTGAAAGATAAGATGAAGATCAAACAACACAGTTTTTACGATGTAAAGTTAACTCACATGATGAAGGAATCGCAGTCTCATTTTTGGCATTTTATAAGGCCAAAGTCTTCCAATAGAGACACCTTTGTTATAAATAACGTTTGCACATCAGATAAAACAGAAATAGCCAATGCATTTAACGAGCACTTCGCATCTGTTTTTACTTGTGATGACAAAACCACCCCCACTTTTAGCAAGTTTAAAGACCTGCCTCCCATTCAAAACTGTAAGTCACAGAAGCTGGCGTATTTGAATTATTACTGAATTTGAATGTGAGAAAATCTTGTGGCCCAGATGACTTACCAAATGCCTTTTTAAAGAGATATGCTGAATGGTCCTCAAAATTTTTGGCAATTATTTTTAATGAATTGTTATCCGGAGGTGTCCTGCCTGAGGATTCGAAATTCTCTAAAATTAAGCCTTTATTCAAACATGGAGATAAACAGTTGGTTTGTAATTATCGCCCAATAGCTTTGACTTGCACATGCTGCAAGGTATTGGAACACATAATACATAAACACATTTCCTGCTGGAGTCGCACTCAGTACTTTCACCAGCTCAGCATGATTTTAGGCGTGCGTTTTCTACAGTAACACAATTGGTTGAACTTGTCCATGACTTCGCACTAGCCATAAATAGGCAGTCACAGATAGATGATGCTTTTTAAGACTTCGTGAAGGCCTTCGACGAAATCTCTCATTCCAGACTACTTATGAAACTTTGGGCGGTATTTAAAAACCCACAGCTTTGTCAATGGATACAAGCATACCTGGGATCTCGAGAAGAGTATGTTGTTTTTAATGAACATTTCTCAAAAAAGCTGCCTGTAGATTCGGGTGTCCCCCAGGGATCAGTTTTAGGACTGTTATTGTTCCTTCTTTTTATAAATGACATGGTGGATGATTGTGGCGTTAAAATAAGACTATATGCCGACGATTGTGTTTTGTATAGCGAGATAAATTCAACTTCAGATCAAAATGCACTGAATTTTGAATTAGATAAAGTGATGCGTTAGTGCAGGACGTGGCAGATGGCTGTGAATTACGACAAATGCGCTGTAATGACCATGAGTAACAAGAAAAATCCTCTTTTATATACATATACAGTTGATCGTAAATCATTAAATCGTGTCAATGAGTTTAAATATATAGGTCTTATTATAACTGATAACATTCACTGGGATAGTCATATCACAGCTATTTCTAATAAGGCATTGTCTAAACTTCATTTTTTAAGGAGGTCTCTCAAGAGGGCATCTACCATCTGTAAGCTCGCCAATTTCAAAGCATTAATCCTGCCAGTTTTAGAATATGCAAGTATTATTTGGGACCCGTTTACACAGACGAACACACGTAAGTGGGATAGAGTTCAGAGTAAGGCTGTACGATTTATTTTTAACAGTTACGGTCCATCATCTATTACTCAGTTACTTCGCCAAGCAGACTTGAAAAAGATTACAGTTAGAAATAAAATCGCTCGCCTTAAGTTCATGTTTAAAATTGTCAAGGGTAAGTTACAGAGCCGAACGCGTGACTACATTTCTTTTTCCAGCGGTTATTCTACAAGGCTACGACATCCCTACACAATAGTGCCATTTATATGCAAGAATAATGTTTTTAAATACTCTTTTTTTCCCGAACTGTAACAGAATGGAATGAACTTGATAAAGACGTAGTAACGGTAGTTGACTGTGATACATTTCAGGCTCTCCTTTAATTGTAACCCTGATGTATATTGTATTGCGAAGGGCTTGTCTGCATTTTTTTATCACGTTTATATTCTCAGTTGAATTTTGTATTGTCTGAATTTGTTGTATTTGTTAAGAAACTTTGTTATATGTTTTGTACCACCCTGCTAGAGCCCCTATCATTGGGGTTAGCAGTATTGGAAATAAAAATAAGTAAAAAAATAAATACGCAGCACCCCTCTTTCTACGACAAAATGTTGACGGGCGCTGAGTAGTTAAAGGCTTAAACATCTTAAAAAAGCTCTTTTTGTCCCACACAGAACCGCCAGAGCCAGGAGGCGCCGTCTGGTCGGGAAGAAAGCGTTAGTGAAAGGAAGCATACAAAGATCGCAGAGAGAAGAAAGGTGAAAAGGAGAAAGAGAGAGAGATGGAGGGGAAAGTGAAGGAAGAGTGGAAGGGGGCACCCCGGGAGGAGTCCACGTTGTACTCTCTTTATCTTTTTTCCTTCTTTTTTTCTTTTTCTCTTTCTCTTTCTCCCCTCTGATTTGAGATTGCATAAAGCTAAACACCAACAAACTGTACCTTTAATCCTGATGAAGGCGATACTCTAGGCTGAAACGTCGAAATAAACCACGTTGTGACCGCTCACGGAGGATCAACTTGACTGCATGCAACGCTACGGCCACTCAACCACTCTCTCTCTCTCTCTCTCTCTCTCTATATATATATATATATATATATATATATATATATATATATATATATATATATATATATATGAGAAAAACATACATTGAAGGACTCGTTTTTCCATGTTTGGGAGGATAGCTGCCGTGGTAACTCAATGGTAGAGCATCAAAAGCATAATTCAAAGGTCTCAGGTTTGAATGCTGCGCACGGCAAGTTGTCTGTTTACCCGCTTTTCTTCCTTTACATTTCGGTCTATTTACTTCCCCTATACTTTCCTTGGCCCTATTGTTTTTAGACCTTATATACATATATATATATGCCTATATATATATATATATATATATATATAAGGTCTAAAAACAATAGGACCAAGGAAAGTATAGGGGAAGTAAATAGACCGAAATGTGAAGGAAGAAAAGCGGGTAAAAAGACAACTTGCCGTGCGCAGCAATCGAACCTCACACTACCACACACACACACACACAGATATATATATATCTGTGTGTGTGTGTGTGTGTGCGTGTGTGTGTGTGCGTGCGTGTGTACAGGCCGATTTATAGCCCTACCGCGGTAATCTAGTGGCTAAGAAATTCCGACTGTGGTGACTTCATTTTCGATGGAGGCCAAATTGCTGTGGGACCGTGTGCTCAGGTTTGTCTGCACGTTAA
Source organism: Rhipicephalus microplus (assembly GCF_013339725.1). Taxonomy (NCBI): domain Eukaryota; kingdom Metazoa; phylum Arthropoda; class Arachnida; order Ixodida; family Ixodidae; genus Rhipicephalus; species Rhipicephalus microplus. The sequence continues at coordinate 19,071 of NW_023613505.1, forward strand.
AAAATCCCAGTTCGTCGAAATTTCAGGAGCCCTCAACTACGGTATCTTTATTAATCATTGCATGCTTTTGGAACGCTAAACCCCACATATCCCTGAATAAATGGCAGAAATATATTTACCTTTATTAGGGACGGTTTGGCTGCAGCTATTGAAAGTCATTTTCTGCAGTGGAAAGAAGCAAGAAAAAAGAGAAGGCCAGGAAGTTAACCAGAAAGACATCCGGTTGGCTACCCTACACTGGGGGATTAGGGAAGGGGACAAGAAATATGAGACAGAGGGAAGAGAAGGAAAAGAAAAAATAGAGACTGACAGTACTTTCACTGCAGCATGTAGAACTACACCACATGTCAGAGGCATTCACACAAACCAGTCTTTTTCAAGAAACACAGCAGGGCTTTCACTGCCTTGTGGGATGTCGAGAGATGAGGATGAGCACCTGCACAGAAATAAGCCGATTATCCAGGTTGCAGCATTGCGCTGGCAAGTACGTGTTTGTCTGAGGCAAATAAAGGACAATGGCACTGCAGGTGTTCGATGTTTTCATCAGTGCCGCAAGCATCGCATGCCGCACTGTTAGTCATTTCGAGTATCGTGGTATAAGCTTTCGTGAAAGCAACTCCCAGCCAAAGGTGATAAAGAAGCAAAGCTTTACATCAATGTAGGCTGCGTGGAGGCCGGAGTTGTAGTGAAGGGTCAAGCTCGTGCAGTCTTGTTCGTCCCATGCTTGGTGTGTTCCACTCAGTCAGTGGGAGACTCCAGGCCATTTGACGAATCTGCCTCGCCGCGTCCGCTCTTGAAAGCGGAATCGGAACGCTGTTTGTTTCTTTATAGGACGTGCGAGCAGCATGATCTGCAGAATCATTTCCACTTATACCACAATGCCTACGTAAGCATTGAAAGACGATATCGTGGCCTTTCTGTATTAAACGGTGGTGAAGCTTCACGATTTGGTAGGTGAAATGGTCGTGACATCCGCGTCGGAGAACTTACCGCAGGTACTGTAACGCTGGTTTTGAGTCAGAAATAAAGTAAGGCCCATTTATTTGGTATTTCTGCAGAAAATTTGAGTTTCAGTGCACTACGAAAAGCCTCGAGTTCTGCCATTGTGGACCTTGTCGTATGCGAAGGCCTAAAACGCTGAGTTACCTTTTGTAATGGTAAAACCACTGCTCCACCTGAACTAGACGGTGTACTCGAGCCATCTATGTAAATGTGCACGTGGTTACTGTAGTATTGTTCCAGTAGGAATAGACTCAGTTTTTTCAGGGTATGTGTCGATAAGCCCAATTTTCGCCGCATTCCTGGAATCATTAGGTAAACTAGCGGCCGGCTGAAGCTCCAAGGAGGAAGCAGTGGCTTTGATGAAGGTGCGTACGCCTTAGTAAACGATGAACGATGCTTGCAGACAGTGGTACTGTATGTCGTGCGGGGCCTTTCAGCAGTGAGGCTCACCAGGAGGTGGAAAGGGGTCCCGGCGTAATGTCTGAGGTGCATGCGCATTGTCTCGGTAATAATATGCGTCTTTATTGAGTGATCTTGAGCGATGGAATTTGTTTCAGCCGTTGAAGCACTGCGGGGTAATCCAAGGCATATCTTAAGTGCTTGGGCTAGAATGCACTGAATTTTGCGCAGGTTGGTCTCGATGGTGTTAAACATTGCAGGTAAGCTATACCGTAAGAATCCAATAAACAACACTCTAGAAATGTAGCATGGATGATATGGGCACTCGCTAATTCTTTCCTGCAAGGAATTTGAACATGTGACATGCTAAGATCAGCTGTTTCTTCACATAGTTCATGTGTGGAGTTCACGAGAGGTTTCTCTCTATTATGACTCCCAAAAATCTGTGGCTTCTGCTGAACGATATGTGTTCTTCATTAATCGATATGCTGTAAGCAGACATTTGTTTCCGCGTGAACGCTACCACTGCACATTTTCTGCAGGACACATCGAGACCTTGTTCAGGAAGGTAGCATGACGTCGTTGTAGCAGCCTTCTGAAGGCGGGCGCGAAGCTGAGGCCTTGTCACACCTTATGTCCAAATGCAGATGTCATCAGCGTAGAGGTAAATTTCTACAGTGGCAGGTAGGTGCTCGACTAGTCCAATGAGAGTTAGAGTGAAAGGTGTAGGGCTTAGCGTTCCTCCCTAAGAAACTCCTCGGCTGCTGCAATAATCATGTGTCGGGCCATTCGCCGTCATCACCTAGAATGATCTCAGCTGTAAGTATAGCTGTACACCCATATATATATATATATATATATATATATATATATATATATATATATATATATATATATATATATATATAGATATATATATATATATATATATAGATAGATAGATAGATAGATAGATAGATAGCTATATATATATATATATCTTCCCTCCAAGACTTACTCTTCTCAAAGCACTAAGGATGGTTTCATGGATGTCATTGTCGTAAGCCCCCTAATATCTAGAAACAGGGTGGCGAACAGTCTCTCACAGGCTTTCTGGTGTTCAACCTATGTCACCAGATAAACAACGTTGTCGATTGGTAAATGGCTGTGTCTGAATCCGGTCATAGATGTTGGATATATTTTGTAGAGCTCCAAATACCACTTCATTCATGTTATAATGACTCGTTCTATTGTTTTTCACACACAACTGGCAAGCGCGTTAGGATGGTATGAGGCAACATCCAAAAGATTTACCAGCCTTTAGAAGTGGAATAAGGCGACTTGACTTTCATTTTTGGCGAACCGGTCCAGTCTGCAAGGAGTCGTTGTATAGGTGTAACAGGGCCTTCCGAGCTTCGTCTCAAAGATTACAAAGGGCACGATAGGTAATGCCGTCCGGTCCGGGTGCTGTACAACGTCTGCACAGTGCGAGTGCTACCTCTAGCTCATCCACAGAAAACTGGCATTCTATACGTGGATAACGTGAGGGTGCTGGTTTGTCAAGTGTTTCCATTCTTGATTTCGTGAAATTAGAATCACCAGCAATTATTATACCAAAAAAGTTTGCGACATCAATCCCTCTGCATTGTAGGTGAAGTCCCAGAGATGTAAAGGGATATCGCTGACTAAAGGTTGCGCTAAGACTCCGGACGGTTCGCCATATCATGGATAGGGGCTTTCGTTGAACCATCGACTAGCAGAAGGAAGTTTAACGTCACCAAGCCTGTTTGTCTATGTGCCACTACATTTGCTTTTGAATGCGTCTTGGCAGCCTCAAATCATCAAAGCACTTTGTCCGTCGGTACCTACGTTCTGCATAACGACGTACTGCGCGAAGTTTCTTAAGATTGATGTTGAAATCGGTGCGCTTGTGACTAGTTAAAATTGAATGCGTGGTATTTTGCAGGACATCCTTTATGGCGTATTCTAGGTTATACGATGAGCTGTCGGTAAAGCAGTCTTCCATTACCACTTTGAATTTCGGCCAATCGGTGTATTTGAGGTCTTTTGAAGACTTGGCGCTGGTTAAACCTGTTATCCACATGTAAGTTGGAATATGATTGCTACTCCACGTCTCCAGATCCCAAAATCAGTGCAATTTCCTGGTAAGTGAGTAAAAAAGCAATGTAAGGTCGAGGCAGCTGCTAAAGGCTAATCCACGTCATTATGTAGGGCTTCCCACATAAAAACGCAGAGTTCATACACCGAGACTAAGGGCACCAATTTTCTTCCTTAAGAGTTGACCCTGGAGCTTCCCCATAAGAAGTGGTGGGTATTAAAGTTTCCAATGATCACCCTTGGGCTTGAAATTGATGTGAGAATACCGCGTAAGCGCTCGTTGTCAAGTCGACCTTATGGTGATATAAGTAAGCTCCGAAAATCCTGAAAGTAACCCCATCCTTCTCCATAGTAAGGCACACATATTGATTCTCTTCATCGGGCGAGACTGTGTGGTGAACTTAAGTGAGGTCACAGCGCATGAATACAATAACCTTGCTGCATTATCCGTGAGTAGAGGACATAAAGCACTCACCTGACGGTTTGATTGAAGCAGACACGTTGAGCTCGCAAATCACAATACAAACTGTCTAAAGCCAGACATGCGCGACTGAAGTTCTCTGGCGTTCCACTGAAAGACAGATGAATTCTTGACTTCCACTCGAAACGACGCTGCCTCGCTGGCCGTGGTTTCACCCTAGAGCTGCAAGCACCGGACTCAGGGTGTCCAGCACTTGCAATGCGGTCTGCCCAGACGAAGTCTTCATATTGCTCCGTAGGACATGCATGGCACTCATCAGCGATTGCAGCAAGCTCATAACTTGATCTTCATTCGTCGCATCACTGCTTAGAGGAGTCGTCGAGGGCGGCGGGATTAGATGCAACGCGGAAGTTGGTTGACTTCGTGGAAGTAAGCACCACTGTTTGGAAGGTGCGACTGCTGCCCCTTTTTTCTGTTTGGCAGTATCCGTATTCATTGAGTTCGATGTTTGTGGGTCAGACACTTTTTAGAGGATGGCATCTCTCTATCGGTAGAGCAGTCTTTTCGTGATGGTCTTCGCCCTTGACGCCATCGTCGGCGAAGTGTAGTGGCAGCTACCCTATGCGTTGAATTGACCCGCACCCTACGCCTGAGTACCGCGTGCTTGTTTCGCACCCGCGGGTAATCTTTGGATCAGGCTTTACGAGCGCCGTGGCAGTTTAAACAGTGTAACACGGTAGCACCGCAGGAGTCTTTTGAGTGAGATTTAGCGCTTTGCGGACACACACTGTTCTCACAGACACCTTTCACGTGTCCCATCTTTGAACACTTGCAGCATTGCAGTGTCTTCAGTACGTATGGACGTACTGAGTGGCGAACACGGCCAACTTTGACATGCGAGTGAAGGCTGTCTCTCTCGAACACAAGCCTAAAGCAGCGTGACTTGCCAAGTCTGGTGATGTGCGTGATGCGAGTGACTTCTGTAGCTGGTTCTTTTATTGTTGGCAGGTCATTAGCTGGGATGGAAAGATCCGCATCATATATGACGCTTACAGCGTTATTACAATTTGTAGCGATCATTGACCGAACGTTAACGTTGCCGATTTCTCTTATGTTACGAAGGCTTTGCAGCGCGCTACGGTCATAACGTCTACGGCAAGTACATCCTTCCGTGCATTGATCCTTGCGACTTTGGTCTCAATCAGCGTGGTTTCCTCGAGAAGCACAGAAAAAACTTGCCTGTCGAGGAGTCGCAAGTTGGACGCAGGGTCTTCGGGTATGATTAGCATGGTGTGCGGTCAGCGCTGTGGTGCAGTCTTAACAGTGAAAACACTTGCCGACGACGCCGTCAGCAGCAGTCTTAGTTTTGTAGTTCGATTCATGACAACCGTGAAGTCATCATCCGATGAATCGAAGCCATTCGAGTACAAATCGGTTGCCTCGCTGTCCGTGTCGCTCGACGCGTTGCCACGCTTACTGGACGACGAAGCCCGGCGTGATGGGTGCACGCCAGGAACATTCTCAGGTGTGTCTTGAAGCATCTCCGCAAAGTAGGCAGCGGTAGTTCGCAGGATTTGCAGGAAAGCAAAGTGAAAATACTGAGACACGGGCACAAGCGTTCTGTGAGAATCACTTGGTCATTGTCCTTTTTTTGCATTGTGCTGCCAGAATTGTCTGTGTGTTCATTATTTGAACTGAACGTTGTTGAGTACTGTTGTTGTTGAGTATTGGCAAAGGACTTCTTAGTGAAGCAAAGGCACTTCGAAAATTGTTGTCCATATGTCTGTCTACACGCTTGCATCATTGCACACCAGTGGCTCTTTACATTTACCATCGTACAGGCCAAACTAGGCGTAGGTAGACGTGAGAGCACAACCAACACTATTTGCAGCTTGTGAAGTGAATAATGCGGCACCCTCGCAGCGCACGTCTTGTAAGACTTCTCACCAACCATGTGTCGCCCACACCATGACCTATCCTGTAAAGCTGTGCGCCACAAATACAACTAAGTGTGTATTAGTGCATACAGTCGTAATATTGAATGAACTCGTGTGGCAAAAAATACAGTGCCGCCTTTCACGGTGGTATTGAAGGGCAAATGATCCCCATTAAGTGAATAAAATTCAGCGCTCGGGCCATATTCGAAGCAAGCTCTTTAGAATGGCAGATAATCATGCTACTACGCATATATGGATGAATGGATTGATGCGAAACTTCATTGATAGTTATGAGGTGCACTATTCAGCATGCATGGTGGCGTTTTAATGTTGGCACAATGAGGCCAAACCCAACCCCGACAGAGCCTCGTCAATACCGCCAGCAGCTTCAGGAAAAGATCATACATAAAAATCGTGTCAGGACACGTAACGTACAGCTGTTGAGACAGTGTGCACTAACGAACGACAAAGCCCAATGGCATTCATTTCAAGATCTTTTATAGAAAACAATAAGAACTTCGAAAGCAGTGGTGATGCATAATTTATATAGACAGATCAGTGGCTCTTCGACACTATAGAAACGCTGCGGAGATATTTATTCATTATTTTTTATTTATTTAAACTCATGCCCATAGCCCATTCAGGCATTACAGTGGCTCCGCCCTGGTGGTCTAACAGCTACGGCTCTGGGCTGCTGACCCACAGGTCGCTGGATTGATTACCGGTGGCAGCGCCTGCATTTTCTTTGGAGGCGCGAATGCCGTAGGCGCGAGTGCTCATGTTTGGCTGCAGGTTAAAAAACCCCAGTTGTTCGAAACTTTCCGGGGCCCTCTGCTACGGCGTCACTCATAATCATATGTTGGTTTTGGGACGTTAAACTCCACATAATAATAATAATAATAATAATAATAATAATAATAATAATAATAATAATAATAATAATAATAATAATAATAATAATAATAATAATAATAATAATAATAATAATTTATTATTATTATTATTATTATTATTATTATTATTATTATTATTATTATTATTATTATTATTATTATTATTATTATTATTATTATTATTATTATTATTATTATTATTATTATTATTATTATTATTATTATTATTATTATTATTATTTATTTCAGTTGGGGAGCATGCGTAAAAGAGGGTCTCTGCGACCCTTTGAGGACAGTCTTTATTTAGCACCAAACGCGTGTTGTAAAAAATGAGGAAGTGTATAGGCGTGCGCAGAACTTTTCACCAGTGGGAGCACGAGGTTACACCACAGCACCCCCCCCCCCCTTGCTCCGTCTTTCTACCGACGCACGTCTACTGATGTCCTTGTGTCCATAAGGCAGTGCGGATACAAGATATCATCTTAAACGTTTATTTCAAGAATATAAAATTTTAACCAACACAATATATTATTGGGCAGTTCTTCTGCTTTCCTGTACAGCATTGGCAAAGAAAGAAAGTTTCTGTGCAGCTGAGACATCAATGTTGCAACACCCATATAAACAATATCAATTTGTTGTAAACCGCAGAAAGGTATTGCACATCGACTTTCAATGACAACAATAAAAAAGAGAAATTCTTCCTCGGTTTGACTTGGTTATTATAAGCAATGCAGTACACCAACCCACCAAACATATGCGTGTACATTGAAGAGGGAGAAGTTTTCATACAGTGTCCCCACCATCCACAGAGATAACGAAAACGATATCCAAAACTCAACGTAAAGGTAATGCCTAAAGCACGAGAATACTGGAAACTGAGAAATACACAACAGAGCAAGGCTGCAGTATTAGGCCACCCAGGCCTGGTCGTTTTTCACATGCCAAGTTGTTTGACGACCTAATTATTGCCATTAGCTCGAACGAATGGAATAACCTATGCTCGTTTATCGCCAATCTAACCGAAGTCACTACTTTTATAGCTGCTGTTGAATGGGGTGCATACTCACTCTTAGCAAAATTTTTCCCCACTCTTGTTTCGCTTACACTGTGTATAAACTTACGCACTGCCTTTGATAACGCATTCAGTCCGTGAAGGTGATGCAACAAACAATATAGTGCATATTTATTTCATCGCTAGTCGGTTTGTTTTCCACATATATATACAGTTAAAATGACAGAGCATAAAGAATGTTTGTGCCTGTTGTAAAATGACGCCACAAGATCTACGAACATGGATAATTTCGTCACCCTGTTCGAGGCAGCGGGTGCCGTGGGCGCACATAGGCGATAGCGTGTCACCCATCGTGGTCGCCATGGTAGCCGCACAGGACGTTACGGCACTAAATGCATGCAGCATTTCCTGCTGTTGTGCTGCATATTGTGGTATCAATAAAGCTTGTAATGGCCACAATGAGGTCTGTTTGGCTAGCTCAATAACATACGAGAGCTTAATTTCTCGAAGAAATTTTTGACCACCATGGCTGCCACCACTAGACCACAACTAGACCACCACCCACCATGGTGGTCTAGTGGCTAAAGTACTCGACTGCTGACCAGCAGGTGACGGGATCGAATCCCGGCTGCGTTTCTGATGGAGGCAAAAATGTTTTAGGCCCATGAGCTCAGATTTGGGTGCGCGTTAAAGAACGTCGAGGTAGTCAAAATTTCCGAAGTCCTCCACTACGGCATCTCTAATAATCATGTAATGGTTTTGGAACGTTAAACCCCACATATCAATTAATCACTCAATCACATTTCAGATAAATAACTTAGCAGGTGCAGCACCCACCCTTTTTTTTGCATCAAGCAGTGGATCCCGTGCGTGTGCAGAACATACTAATTAACAACTTATGAACTGCAAACACAACCAGAGATGATGAAAATGATCGTTGTTATGGTGCTTACGCGTCGCGGTGCTCTTGATGCTGCAGCCTCGTCGGTTGACTCCAAGACTCCCTTGCAGCAGCAGGAACGTCAGCCTGCTGATAAGTGTCTAAGCGTACCGCTTCAACCCGTATGTATTTATTACGCTGGCTATTTTGCAATGTTTCGTACTATAGTTCTGCGCAGACGTTTTGCACTTATTGTGTGCTTAATGATCTTCCGCGCTTTTGACTGAATGCAATTCATTTTTTGTGATTATCAGTTAGTCTCTTGTTTTTTTTTACTGAAAGGGCACCCAACTGAGATTTCATTTCATTATTTTACGTGATTTTCAATTCTTTTTTTCCTACTCTATTTACATGTTCCACAACATTGTCGAAATCCGCTAAAGGTACCAGCAACAAGCAATCGAAGACTTTATCGGCGCCACTCAAAAACTCGCAATATAACGTGCTCGCATTATAGTGTGCTTTTTTTTGAAAGGGGATCTCTGTCACGCAACTCAGGCATAGTGTCACTATAAATTGGAGATCACGGCCCCTGTAACCTGGTGCATGACTTCTTCAGTGCTCCTGAAAATATACAGCTCTGTAGAAGAAAATCACCCAGAGCCTGCGATGGTTGCCCACCTTTGCACCTCATTGACCGCAGCGGCGTCGTGACAGCCATCGTAGGCCTGTCCCCCCCCCCCCCCCCATTCCTGCCAAATATCAATTTTCTTGTGCATGGGTCCTTCCACGTTCAGCGCATCCACCAGCTTCTGCCGGAAACGTCGACGGTCGGCGAAAATAAAGTGCAGTCCCTACTCGACAACTCTCGAAACTACATGTGAATGCTACTCCATAAAAGCCACTACGATCGCGAGCTAGTCTTCAGAAGCGCGAGGCCACCTGCCTACCGATGTTGAAGGGCACTCCGCCATGCCTGTAAACTGACCGCAGCTTTCACGTTTGCACTGGACGAAGTGCTTCAAATGGCGCCACACATGAATTCGGTACAGTATTGGAGACAATATTAGCAATTAGGATAATTGCCAGTTTTGCATGTTTGTAAATGTTTCTGATGAAACAAGCGCTAAAGATTACACGAAATCATAGAGGACACTTACGAACGCTTGGCTGTGCCCTCTATGAGTACGTGTAATTTTTAGCGCTTGTTTGATTATGAATCATTATTAGCAATATTGCCTGAAGCGAGGCAGAGACTAGCGCCCTCACTAAACATTTCGCAAAACTCAGACGCCGCCTAGCGTCATTTTTAGACCTTAACCACAATAATTTGTTTCAGTCAATCCACATTCGAAATAAAACCCAAGAGAAGCAACACAAACACCTTTCGTTTGTCAGTTATAGTAGCCAAACATTTTTAAAAGTTGGGTACGTGAAGCACTCGGTACGTCCTTACGTACCAAAAGCTCTGCAATGTCATAAATGCATGAAATTTGGGCACGTTAGTGCAGTTTGCAAGGATGCAGCAACCTGCAAGCATTGCGGTAGCCTTCATGATGGTGATAACTGCAATGCTGTGGCCAAATGACCAAACTGCTTAGGCGCTCACGACGCAACATCAAAGGAATGTCCCTAAATGAGGAATGAAATTAGTATCCTGAAGAAGACGGCTCGAGACCACTCCACTCACAGAGAAGCTGCAAGGACTATTCGGCACCGTAAACGTCGTTCGCGACACCGACGCCTACGAAGTAGCAGTGCTCATAGCTTATCGAATTCGACACACACAACTGTGCCCTCACCACCTCCTAGCCTACTTTTGTCGGCCAGAAAGGAGGATACAGATGCTCAAATGCCACTACAGTCTACGCAAGTACAATGTAACCAGTCCTTGGCTCTCAACACGTCGGAGACTCAGTGGCCTTCACTACCGTCAAGAGCTACGATAGCGCCATCATCACATAGAGCCCCTACCCCCAATGAAGAAAACAAGAAGATGGAAAACGCAGATGTCAAGGCTATGCTTAAAATTTGATGGGTTCGATACGTAAGATTCTCAGCAGCCTAAACACTCCGGCTTCTAAGGCGGCTGTGCAGCTGCTTGAGGTTTTGGAGCCTCTTCTACTGTTTCTTCAGTAGGTGAACATGGCATTTGTGTTCGAAGAACGCATGCGCCAGTCGCTTGTTATGCAATGAAATCCTCGTGGCCTACGTGGCTGTCTGTCAGACATCAGACAATGGGTTTTTATTTATCAATTTCCTGTTATTGTTATATGTGAACCGAATATTGTTTCGACTTTTCGTATATCTTGATATATCCAGATTTGGTCCCGCAGTAATCAACTTACGAGCAAAGTTCTCGTTTGTATACGCCGTGATTTGACGTTCTTGAGACACGAAGTCACGTCGCATACCAGCAATGATTTCGTGAGCCTAACTATAACACATAAAAAGCGGAGTTTCTCAGTATAATAGGAGGATACGTACACCCAAGCACACAGATAGATTGCTTCCACCTAGGGGCAATTCCTCAAGCAGCACAAAGGCCACACACTGTGATCGGCGATTTTAATGCACAACATCCTCTCTGGGGTAGCACTACACCGAATTATCGCGTAAGGGATTTGGCCAATTTCATATGCAACTATGGACTAAGCGTACTTAATGACCGATCACCTACATTTTTTCGTGGCACGTCCTACAGCAGCTGCCACGAGCTCTGTTTCGTTTCCAGAAGCCTTCTGTCTTCCGCATGTTTGTGCACAGATTTGGACACTCGCGGCAGTGACCACCTTCTAACCCATGTTCAGTTCAGGTGGTTTCCCCACACGCACACACGCTACATCCGTCAAACTGACTGGACACTGTTGAAGGCATCTGTCAAGTCTGGCTGTGAGCACACGACTGATCCATCCGATGTAGAGAACATCATTGCGTCTTCACTGCGTGACACAACCAAACAGGTTAACCTACCGATGCAGAGATCAGCAGTTGACTCCCATTACGAGGCCCTTCGTGCAATCGGTCGCCGTACCGAATGCCGATACAGACGAACGAAATCGCCTTCGGACCTTTCCGCCTGTCGTCAAGCTCAACGACATGTTCTTCGGCAACTTTACAAGACTGACAGGCAACGTTTGAGAAAATTCTGTAGATCTCTGGACACCAGGCAACCTCTATCTGAAATCTGGCGGGTGGTACGAAGTTTACAGACAACTCCTAAACAACGTCACCCATTTCAAGCTGTTGCTCTACATCACGGGCTGACAGAAGTTGAGATAGCCAGTGACTACTGTAGCCTCATCGTGAACAGCATTGATGATCTTGCTACTAATGAGCCTCCTACTACCATTGCGCCTCCATCGTCTGACGAGCGCCTTGATGTACGTTTTACAGTGCATGAGCTTGACGCTGCAATTTCTGCCTGCCGCCAATCATCGGCACCAGTACCTGACGGAATCACGTATGCTGCACTCAACCATCTTCATACAGAAACACGACGTATCCTGTTATCTCATTATAACCCCTCATGGGAGTCAGGAGAAGTCCCAGCGAATTGAAAATGCAGTCGCAGTATTGCATTGGTTAAGCCGGGGAAGTGTCCTTATGCACTTTCCTCCTACAGACCAATCGCCTTAGCCAGCTGCGTCGGGACAGTGATGGAAAAAATGGTACTGTCAAGATTGGAGTGGCTTCTAGAGAGCAACAACTCCTTTCCTGCATTTATGAACGGCTTTAGAAGAGGTCGATCTGCCATTGATGGTGTGGTCGACTTGATCACCAGCGCTGAAGAGGAAAGAAGCCGACGCAGACTAGTGGTGGCGGTCTTCCTAGACATTAAGGGTGCCTACGATACTGTGCTGCATTATGCGATCCTTGACGCATTGGAAGATTTCGACATCGGTGGACGACTGTATGCTTGGATATTTAGCTACCTCAGGGACTGCGCCATTCACATGACGACAAATAACGAGACACCGATCGATATAATGTTCATGTTGGTGTTCCCCAGGGAGGAGTTCTCATCCCGATCCTATTCATTATACAATGATCAGTCTGGCAGCAGAACTTCCAGCATGGTTAAGATCAGCGCATACGCTGTTGACAGATGCATATGGGCATCCGGAAATACTCGTCCACCATTGCGACCTCGACTACAGCATGCAGTCACGATCACATACAAATATCTAGGACGTCAGGGGCTCACTCTTTCAATCGACAAATGCGCAGTGCTTGCGTTCACGCGCAAGAATATGTCGTAATGCATGATATTGCCGCCAACGTAATAACAGACAGCGACGAATCGACGTCTTGCTCGCCCTCAGACCAGGAAGCAAAAGCCCTCTTCTCTCTTCACTTCCAAGGGATTCCACCTACAGTTGATGGCTCATACTCATTACCTGTGACATTATTCCTTCTCCTCGAAAAGCATCGGCTTGATGCTGGTAATGAGTGTTGAGAAAAAAAATGAGAAAAAAAAGATGCTACCATGCAATCCAACAACTTCGTCGTAAGGGAAAAAAATGGCCTGGTGTCATAGAAGTACTCAATAGAAAAAAGGAGTTAGGCCACAAGACAATCAAAAAGAAACGAAAGTGACAAAAAATAGTCATTGCATGGTAATTTAGTCCACGTTCGATGGATGACGCGAGAAATATGGCTTGAGCCTTGACACGTGACCACATCACTTTGTGGAAACCGACGGAAACATCTTGAGGTGCCCTCAGGGGGAACATCATACGTAACGTCACTGAGTCGGCACAGAACTTTGCAAGGGCCTAAGTAGCGCCGAAGGAACTTTTCAGAGTGACCACGCTGTCGGATGGGAGTCCACACCCAAACTTCATCGCCTGGTTGGAAGGTAACCTCTCGGTGTGTAAGGTTGTAGCGGTGTGCGTCGGCAGTTTGGCGAGCCTGAATACGGCGTCGGGCGAGTTGACGGGCCTCCTCGGCGCGTTGAGCGAACAATACAGCGTCCGCGTTGAACGTGCTCAAGTTGTTGGGAAGGAGCATTGCGTCGAGCATTGTAGTGACCTCTCGACCATGAACTAAGCGAAATGGGGTGAAACCTGTACTCTCTTGGGCTGCTGTATTGTAAGCAAATGTTACGTAAGGGAGTATATCATCCCAGTTCTTGTGATCAACGGCCACATACATAGACAGCATGTCTGCAATGGTCTTGTTCAACCGTCCTGCGAGTCCGTTTGTTTGGGGGTGATAACCCTTGGTTTTCCGATGTTCTGTACCACTTAGTCTCAGCACTTCTTGAAGCATCTCTGCGGTGAAAGCTGTACCACGATCAGTAATTATCACAGCTGGCGCTCCGTGACGAAGTACAATGCTGGTGACGAAAAACTGCGATTTCGACTGCGGCAGCTTTGGGCAGGGCCTTTGTTTCGCTGTAACGCGTTAACGGTGGCAACCACAATCCACCAGTTTGCAGACGAAGAGATGGGAAATGAGCCAAGCAAGTCAATGCCAATTTGATGGAATGGTGTCTTCGGCGTGGCGATAGACTGTAGTAGTCGTGCTGGTCAGACAGGTGGAGTCTTACGGCGTTGGCAGTCGTGGCATGTGCGGACGTACTGCTTGACTGTCTTCGCGAGGCAGGGTCAGTAGTATGAGCAGCGAATTCTTTCCAATGTGCGCGTGACCAAAGGTGTCCGGATAATGGTTCATCGTGACAAGCATGTAGAATATCGTCCCGAAGCGAGGTCGGCGCAACCAGTAGGTAAGTAGCCTAGGTATGGCTGAAATTTTTCTTATAGAGGACTCCATCCCTGATGCAGAACGAGGCCAGCGAACATGCGAAGTTTCGCGGAAGGTTGCGTTTTCGGCCTTCGAGGTAGTCAATCAGCGGGCTTAGCTTCATGTCGTCGCGTTGTTGTTGAGCCAAGTCAGTTGCTGATACAGAGGAAAGGAATGTATCGTCCTCTTCAACGTCCGCGTTCGTACTTCCAATTGGCGCACGTGAGAGACCGTCAGCATCAGTGTGTTTGCGTCCTGACTTGTGAATGACTGTGACGTCAAACTCTTGCAGCCGTAGGCTCCAGCGTGCTAGACGACCAGAAGGGTCTTTGAGGTTGGCGAGCCAGCATAAAGAATGGTGGTCGCTAACTACCCTTAATGGTCGACCGTATAAATAAGGGCGAAACTTTGTTATAGCCCTAACAACGGCTAAGCATTTTTTTGTTGCAGAGTAGTTTTTCTCTGCAGATGATAGTGTTCGACTCGCATAGGCAATCACGCGCTTTACGCCATTTTACCATTGAACCAGTACAGCTCACACTCCGACGTTGCTGGCATCTGTGTGTAGCTCTGTGGCAGCATAGTCGTCAAAGTGACCGAGTACAGGTGGGGCTTCGAGATGGTTTCGTAGCGTGTCAAAGGCGTGATGCTGATCATGACTCCAAACAAACGGCACGCCGTCTTTCGTAAGTTTATTTAGCGGTTCAGCGATTTGTATTATATGCAGAGTCCCGGAAATCGGCGGAAGTCGCGCTTGTTCGTTGGGACAGGAAATGTGGGAACAGCTTTCGTTTTCTCAGGGTCTGGGTGTATACCGGCGTGGCTGACAACGTGACCAAGAAATTTCAGTTCCTCGAATGCAAAGTGGCATTTCTCAGGTTTGAGTGAAAGTCCAGCTGTTCGAATCGCCTGAAGAACTGCCTGTAAAGGCTGGACTTGTTGCTTAAACGTGTCCGAGGAGACGGCCACATCGTCAAAGTAGACAAGACATGATTGCCATTTCAGCCCAGAGGGAACCGTGTCCATCATCCTTTGAAAAGTAGCTGGCGCCGAGCATAAGCCGAAGGGAAGGATCTTGAACTCGTAAAGTCCGTCAGGAGTAATGAAGGCGGTCTTTTCGTGGTCGCGCTCATCAACAGATATTTGCCAATAGCCACTGCATAGATCCATGGAAGAAAACTAATGAGCATTGCGAATGCGGTCCAGCGAGTCGTCTATTCGTGTTAAAGGATACACGTCTTTCTTCGTGATCTTATTCAACTTTCGGTAGTCGACGCAAAATCGCAGGGTACCATCTTTTTTCTTAACTAACACAACAGGGGACGCCCAGCAACTGGTCGATGGGAGGAAGACATCGTCCTTGAGCATCTGCTGGACCTGTTGGCATATAACGTCTTCTTCTTTTTGCGAGACTCTGTACTGTAGACATACTGTCGAATGGGTCTCTCGGTAGGCTCGGTGATGATACGATGCTTGGCAAGCGGTGTTTGGTTAACTTTCGAAGTCGTAGCGAAGCAGTCTCGAAATGAGCCGAGTAGCTTCAAAAGACGTTCCCGTTGTGTGGACGGTAGACCCTGGTTTATGTCGAGAGTGCTTGCGAATGCCACGGCGGAATCGTCGCTCGACGATAGAACAGATAATGTTGAGGGACCAGCGACGTCGGCAATATCCTCAAGGTATGCGACCACAGTGTGTTTGTAGAGATGGTGATACTCCTCGCTGAAATTCATGACTAGTAGGCAAACCTGCTTTTTACTGGGCTGAAAAGTACCTCGGGCAACGCAGATTTGTTGTGCAAAAAGTAGGGACAAGTTTCCTTCTGCAATCACAGCATCGGGGACGTCTTGGTCACATTCAACGTTGATAAAAAGGCTGCTGGGAAGGCAGAGTAACAGATTTGGAGGATACACGTACGGCAGCCTTCGATGAGCAGGCGTTTTCCGGTTCAGGATGAAACGGGTCTTCGAACGACACCTGCACGTCTTGTAGGTCAATAATTGCGCCGTGTTCGCGAAGAATGTCCAGCCCCAGAATGAGTGGACGGGAGAACACAGGTAATACAAGGAAGGACCCTGTGAACGTCGAAGCACGGACTCGAACGCGGGCTGAGCACATTTCACTCGGCGTGAGGAGGTGGCCCCCTGCCGTGCGCAACGGCGGTGCTTGCCAAGGGGCAGTTACCTTTCTCAGTTGGGATGCCAGGGCGCTGCTCATAACCGAATAATCGGCGCCGGTGTCGACGAGGGCAGTGACGACGTGATTATCGACATGTATGGTGATGTCGGCGGAAACAGTCTTATGACTTTTGGAAACGACTGGAAAGTCAGAGTGGTCTTCGTCGGGTCTTTGCGTCGAGGGAGGCTCTTTGACATTTCCTTGGGACGCGGCTTCACCCCCAAGAGCCCTGGTTTCTAGTTTCCCCTGTGGGGACTCGGTGACCGGCCTCTGAAAGGAGCAAAAGATGACGAGGGAATGCTAGGTGACGTGGAGCGGCGAGGTGATGGTGATCGTGATTGGGGGCGTTGACCAAGGCGAGGAGCTTGCTGGCCCGTAAGGTACGCTTCGATGTCGCGGGGACACTCACCGTAAAGCGGTCACCGAGCATCAGGGTGAAAGCCACGGAGACCAAGTTGGCGGTACTGGCAATTACGGTAGACGTGACCTGCTTCGCCACAGTGGTAGCAGAGTGGACGGTTATCTGACGTGTGCCACACGCTAGCCTTTGTGGCGTTCTGCCGCGATCCAGACGGTTGATAAGTTGGTGCACTCTGAAACCTTGAGGCGGGTGGCGGAGTCTAAGAGGTGCCCTGGAATCGATGGCTAGCCTGATCCATTGTCCCCATGGTGGGATCAGGGCCATGTGGGGCAGGAGATCGCAGAGCCACCGCATAAGTCAGCACAGGGGCCACAGGCCTTGTTTGCGCGAGTGGGGTGACCACCTGTCGGACCTCATTTCGGATTAAGTCTGCAAGAGCACTTACGGGTGGTTGGGGTCCCACTGCTGGGAGTTGGCGCAGCTCGTCCCGCACGACGCTTCTTATGAACTCTGCAAGGGCTTGCCTCTCGCTGTCAGCCCTGATAGAGCATGCAGCAGGGATCACGTTGTGGCCTTCATACTGTGACGACCGATACTGGAGAGTACGCTCCATTGTGGTTGCCTCATTTATGAACTCAGCCACAGTCGTCGGTGGATTGCGCACGAATCCGGCGAAAAGCTGCTCTTTTACCCCCCGCATTAAAGGCCGCACCTTCTTTTCCTCAAACATTGCAGGGTCAGTACGCTTGAAGAGTCGAAGCATGTTTTCGACAAACATCAAAACTCTCTCGTTGGGTCGTTGGTTCCGAAACGAGATAGCCTGCTCCGCTCTCTCTTTCCTTTCAGTGCTGCGGTACGCATCACGAAACTGTCGGCTGAACTCATGCCACGCCGCAAAGGAACCCTCGTGATTCTCATACGACGTTTCGGCAGAGTCTTCTAACGCAAAGTAAACTCTTCGCAGCTTGCGAGCTTCGTCCCAATTGTTGATGTTGGCAACTCGATCGAAGTGGTCAAGCCAGTCATCAACTTCTTCATAAATATCTCCATGAAATGAGCGTGGCGTTTGCGGCGAATGAAAAACATGCTGTAGAAAATAATATGCGTCGTTGGTTTGACTCGTCTGGTTGGTAGTTGAAGTTGCCATCTCGTCTTGAGAGAGGGGACCGTATTCGGGAGATAGTCCTCGCAGGCGGCGACTGCTTCTTGCCGTGGGAGCTGTAGCTGTCTCCAAGTAGCTCGGTGTGTCGGCTGAAAATCTGCAGTCGAGGCGTTTTTACCCAGCACCTCCACGAGTGCCGCGAACGTAATAACAGACAGCGACAAATCGAAGTCTTGCTCGCCCTCAGACCAGAAAGCAAAAGCCCTCTTCTTTCTTCACATCCAAGGTATTCCACCTACAGTTGATGGCTCATACCCATTATTTGTGACAATAATAATTAATGGGAAAGCGATACCTGCTGTAACGCACCACAAGTTCCTTGGGGTTGTCGTACACAGAGACCTATCGTGGACGAGGCATGTCACAGTACTTAAATCTAAATTGAAGAGCTTTGCTCTCGTTCTTCGCCACGTAGCAGGATCAAAATGGGGCCCGTCAGAATCATCGCTACTTCAATTGTACAATGCTCTATTTGTGGGATACATTTGATACAGCATGCCGGTGCTCTCCAATATGAGACCTAGTTGTGTGAAGACGCTAGAGAGTGTTCAAACTCAATGCTTACAAAGATGCTTGGGTATACCGTGCTGTACTCCAACAAATGGGACAATCGCAGAGGCTCAGGCTTGTCCCATCAGTGTATGCATGCTCTACGAGCCACTTAGAGCTCACCTCCGATTGCTCAGCAGACACAGACAGCACCCACTGTCAGTACTACGCGCCACTCCCCGAGATTGCAGTTTCTCAAGCGTAATATCGCGGCATGAAAATATTATACCATCAAGATTTTTCCCGCAAAATGCCCCTACAGTGACTCAATGGGTCCTGCCAAAACCACCTGTTTGTTTTACGATACCTGGAACTACGAAGAAGTCACTCATTTCTTCTGTTGGCCTCAGACAACTGACCATATATCCAATTTATACAACGTACAGTGACTCTCTGCACGTGTACACCGACGGATCCACCACGCTAAACACCTCCGCCACAGCGTTTGTCATCCCAGACATGGATATCGCTCGACCATTCAAAGTGGACCATAAAACCACAGCAACTGCCGCAGAGCTTGTCGCTATTCGGGAGGCAATAAGATTTATTTCCGGAGAACGACCTCGAGCCTGGACAATTTTCTGTGATGCCAAACCCGCTTTGCAAACCATTAATTACATCACGAAGCAAGGCCCGTATTACGGCTTGACAATAGAAATCACAGAACTTATTCAGGTTGCTTCAACAAATGGCCATCTTATAACTTTCCAGTGGATTCCCGCTCATTGCGGCGTGATGAGAAACGAAGAGGCAGACGCTGAAGCTTAAAACGCCTTAAGCAATGCCCCTGAAGTACGCATTGCGTTTTCACGAGCGGACACGAACGCCCTGCTTCGCTGCGGGGTGCGCAGCTACACACTTCAGCACTGGACTAAACCGGAGCGGCGACACCAGCGACTTAACAAATGGGGCCCAGAAATGAGGTTCCGCATGCCCCCTAAATTGAAACGGCAACTCACAAGTATGATCCACCGCATTTGTCTTGGTGTGGCGTACACCAGACAATAGTTATAGCACGAGATCAAAACGACAACACAGAGACAAGAAGGACACGAAAGACTCTGTGTCGTCGTTTTGATCTCGCGCTATAACTATCGTCATGCCATACCAACTAGCCCAAGCTGCCACACTTCTAAGGTACACCAGACGTTACGCACATATCATCGGTCGCAGTGACACCGGTCCTAATTGTGAACTCTGTGTTGTGCCAGAAACACTTGAGCACATATTTTGTGTCTGCCCAGCATACGCACGTAAATGACAAGCACTGAGTACTTCTAATGAACTATACCGCAGTAGGTCATTAACTGATGAGACCATATTGGGCCCTGGGCCAGACACCAACAGTGCAACATCGGTCACAAGAGCAGTTATAACCTTTTTGGAAACAACTGGACTATGTGCGCGGCTGTAAAATGTGCCTCAGCTAGAAAGAACACTACATACTCACCTCTCTATCGCACCAGCGTCATCCAAAAATCTTTCTTTTCTCCTTTCCCTTCCACCAGTGTAGAGTAGCAGGCTAGAGCAAGCTATCGCTCAGGCCGACCTCTCTGCCTTTCTGTAAATAAACTTGTCTCTCTCTCTCTCAACAAGTTAGAAGCACATCTCAGGTTAATATATGGTCCCAAAGCAGCCGTCAAAACTGTGACGTTGACGTCCACTTCACTCATTAGCTGTTTCCTCCCTCTCGTTTTCATGTGAGAAGTTACGCGCGTAGTGCCGTCGTGCCTAATTGCAAGGCGTACAAAATCGCGCCACCTAATAGCAAAATAATTAAAAAAAGCATGCGCGAATTCTGTTGCAAGGCCTCTCTAAAGCCGACACCAGTTCAGGTCAAGCCTAATTGGTGCTGCAGAAGTGGTGTCTGGTCACTTGAAAGTGTGTCTATTGCAGTGGCTTATAAAGCCACAACCAGAAAATATCATGTTAGATTACATTCACGAGTGTTAGGTGTAGAGTAGGGTGGCATAACACGACTGAGGGAATGGTTAATTACTTCCATTTATTCAACCCGTACACTTAAACCAAGGTGGTAGAGCTTCATTGTTGACTGATACCCAGAAACTAAAACCCTTAGGTTCATTTGTCTTCCAATTTGGCAGGAGCAAGCCACACAGCGTCTTCTGCCGATCATCTCTTCAGAAACGTAGAGACAGGCTCTAGAAATAGTTCTCTGGTAGGGAAATATTTCCCCGTGTAAAATGCTTGGTTGGTGAATGCCGGAATCTTTGGTGGATAGGGTAGAAAGGGTAGAGGGTGTGGTGCAAATAATAATAGATAATCAGACGCTGTAGTGGTCATGGCTGGCGATGACGAGAGTAAAAAAATGTGGTGGTAGGAGGTTTTAGTGGTTATGGCGAGCTTGTTTTGGGTGTCATGATAGAGACCGATTAAGGTGAAAGTGGAAAATGGTGGCTGATAGTGACAATGCACATCGAGTTGGGTGGATTTGGTTACTGATGAATTCAAGGGGAAGAAACTCAGAAACCTTTCGCGATTCATACCGCTCTATCAGCAGCACCTTTACTATTTCCTCCTGTGCACTAATAAATATGCAACTGCAATTTACGGTCTATCAAAAGTACACAATATAGGAATTCCGCTATTGCCTATTTTTTACTTCACAAAGTCACCCCTGCGCCCAATTTGAGATTACCTACAAGAAGTGTTGAGCCTGCTCACCGAAAAAAAATAGCTACACACAGTACCAATTCCTCTGCTTTCACGAAAGAAGTGTGCAACATCGCTGTAGAAGAAGACAACCTATTCGTTTCCTTCGATGCTAAATCGCTGTTCACCTTGAGTCAAGATGTTGAGAAACAACCAACCAACTTTGGTCTCAGTTGAATTGGTCGTAGAAGCACGAAGAGTGGTCCTGTTGGCTGGATGAAACACTCGCCGAGCACACACCTTAAGAAGTAGCGGAGTTCTGTGAGTTGACAAAATTTCACTTAAAAACATGCACTTCACTTACAACGATCATTGTTACAAACAGATTGACGAAACTGCCGTGGGAGCTTCCGTCTGTTCTATGGGGGCTTCCATGGAGAATAATGCGCTTGCTGATTTTGTTCTCGAGCCCAAGATATTCGTCCACTCAGTGGAAGTGTGTTTCTGCTAGGGAAGAAAAATGCTTCACCGCTCCTGTGTCTTCTCAGCTCTATTGAACCCGCCATTTAGTTTACCACAGAATATAACTGTAACAACAGCCTTCCCGTCGATGATGTTCATGTAAGTCGTACCGGAGTAAGGCTATCGCCTGCTGTGCACAGAAAAAAAACGCGCTCCTAACTGTACCTGAATTTCAATTCGTGCCACTCAGCCTCCCACAAGCAATTCCTTGTTTTTTCCTTGGATACGCGGCAACGCGCGTTTTCTTAAGCAGCGATAAAATCATGGAAGAGTTTCAGACAATACGCTCTAAGGCAAAATTACCCGAAAAAGAAGTAACGGAGCCGAAGAAGCACACGCAATGAAAGGAAAGACCATTGAGGAGGAACCACAGAGGGAAGCGTGCCGCGTGAAACCACTTAGTCCCCAAACACGCCCCAAAGGAATGAACCGCCCAGGGATTGCAGGCAGCACGAAAAGCGTTGCCAAGATGACCAGTCCTCCTTCTCCTTCCCGGCTGGCTTAGTTTTTTCCCGTATTTTGTCGGCGACGGTTCACGTTGCGTCGCGCTCGGAGTGCTCGACCACGGCCGCCTGGATTCGACGATCTATTAATTACGACGTGGTGCTTGTGTGCACGCTTGTATGAGCGTGGGCAGCTGATTTTACGTTTTGCTGCAACCATGAATTTTGGAGCAAGTCTCGACATGTCACCACGCTGCGCTGTATATCTCTGGCTTCAAGATAGTCAAGACCAACACACGACAGCAACAGTTGGGAGAGCCAGTATGGCGGCCGAGAAGACAACAGGCCTATCGGATATATACTTCAGTCCGCCTAAGGGCAGAAATCAGCGCTGGATTTTCAGACGAGTAGGTTATCATTCTTTATTCTACTCTAATTGTCGCGTGTGCCATACGAATCGCGCTTGCCGGTAACGGGCTCGGTCGTGTTGTATATCGCACGCACGAAATGCATCGCGAAGGTCAGCTTCGGCGTCTGCAGTTCGCCTGTGCTTTGCGACCGCCTAGAATTTGGCTGCCATTGCCATCGGCCTCCCGTACGCTCGATCATCGAGTGCTCGCCTGTCTTCGCCGCCGCGATGGGCTTCGGGCTGACGATATTGGGCTGAGATCTCGTCGCGCTGTTGGGAGTAGTCGAAAACACGTTGCGGGTTCCCGTAAAGAGCATGGTTGTAGTATGTCACGCGCTGTAAGTGCACCAGCACGGGCTGGCGGGGCTTTAGCTAGCGTCGGAACTCACTGAAAATTGCTCGCTATTACAGTTCGCTTTCCCGTCAGTCAGTCGCAAGCAGCTCAGCGCAGTCCGTTGGCCGCGGCGGTGGACTCGCGTTTGCGCGCTGCACTCGCTGGAGTTTGTGGAAAAGGGCTGTATTACCGTCGATTTCTTCGGCGCTGGCTCCAAACCAGCTCGGCGCTGTTCGTGGCGGTGGCCAAGCGTACCCTCGCTCTCCTATTCGAAGTTCGCTGGCGGCAGACACTCCGCGTGCAGCGCCGTGTTTGGGGCTCGTGTTCGCTTGCTCGAGCTGAACGACGTCGCTCACTTAGGACTTGCCGAATTGTTAGCGGCATGGTGGTTTGCGGAGTTGTGGGTGTGGCCGCCGCTCCTAAGCTGTTGCGCTACGAAGATCGAGATGAGTCTTTGACGATGTGTGACATCACGGTGAAATAATTAGCATGTCATATCTCACGTATGTTTCCATTTCACCTTGCACGTATTTCTCATATGCATTTGTATTCTTCCTCTGTCACGTGTGACTCACTAGTTTACATATTTATTGTGCAGCCGTGGGCACACATCGTGCTGAAGACTGTGTGCGCTGGCGTCTGCGATGCCTGTCATCCTTCTCATTCGTCAGTGCAGCTTCAGAAGGACTGTGCGAGTTGTGAAAGGTTAAGGTACTTGGGTGTCATATTGTAACGCTTGTTTTTATATTAACGTGCACGTACCTGTCATATGCGTGCATGTTCATCTTCTTTGGCGTGTGTCTAACTATCTTTACTATATTATTGTACGTGCAGTCGTGGGAACACAACAGACACAAGGCTGCGTGCGATGGCGTCTGCAATACCTGTCATCTATCACTTCCGTCAGAGGATCTCCCCAATTAGTGAACAAGATTTGACAAATCTTCACTAGGTGATTAAAGGAACACTAATGGAACGTGGTTAACGACAGGAAAGCGCCGAACGCCTTGGCCAAACAAACCAATAATTGTTGCCATTTCATAAATTGAAACAACACTAACGATACAGCCAGGGAAAAGAATTCACAGAAAAGACTGCTTTTAGATTCTGTTTTTATCTAGACTGAGGACAGTATCAACGGTACAACTAGACACTAGCTGCCAGGTACACCTGTTCATGGCGACACATTTTTGCATGAATAGCTATGTACGGCTCGTGCATGCTAAATGTGAACTGAGAACCCACATACGTTCCACAACACCTTCCTATTTATTTTTTTCACCTTGACTGGGTCAGGGACTGCTCTACATCGTCGTCCTGATACCCGACGAGGTCAACTTTCTTCGAAGATTTGACTACTTGCGCTGGGTGGATGGAATATTATACAAGCTGAATTAAGGTGGCGTTTTCAAAGCACGGTAGATAATGGCGGTATAAGAAATCAATTATTACTTTTTTTTCTTCTAAATAGGGCTGAGCAATACGTTTTCAGTTTAAAGAAACGAAAGCCATTGATTTCGCTTTCTGGTCTGCTTCTTTTATTTCGCGCCATATATACCTGCTTGTGCACGTAAATCATCATTTTGATACTTGCAATGTGTTGCTGTATTGTGATTCTTAGAAGGCTAAAGGTGTTCGTGTGAACAGCTCCAGTAAATATGTCACATCCCCACGCAGGTGTCAATAAATAAATGACATCTGATTTTAAGTTTTTTTTTTTGGAACGGGTCGGCAAGGATAGAACCATCACTGGATATATCGCCATGCTGTCATGCTATAAGAACGAAATCATGACAATTCATGCACTGTCGATAACATTAGCAGTGCGTTATGTTTAGAGTGATTGTGCATGTGACGCCCAATTGCAGATGCTTTTAGTTTCGACATGCAACGCGGTCAGGCGAAGCAAGTACAATTTTCACTGTCCCATCACTATTATCTGCACCCAAGTCTGAGACCTAGTGAATAGACCAAGTCCATCTGTCAATCGTATTTGCGGGTTTCAAGATACAGTTTCGTCCACCACAAATGACTTTTCAGCAAGACTGTGGCGTCAGTTAACCTAAATTAAGCATTCTTAGGTACTATCGTGAGAAATATGAGTTTGAACGCACGAGTGCGTGGCCAAGAGCCTTCAAAATACAGATAACGTGATACGAGGATGGCGCTGCCGAAACTGGAAGGGAAAGAAGGGCGCTCTTCCGCTGACTGTTGGCATTCCCGCATCATTATAGCCGCATGATTGTTGCTGTGAAACGGCAGTTTATCGGGGGCCTGTGGCCGCGACCAATGATAACATGAAAACGAAAAAAATTCACCGACAACAAGGATGCGTATCAAGATGCTCAGCGATTTAATAAAAACAGGGCCTGTGCATCGCGGCCGGCTACGTCACAGCCGATGTTTTTGTAGCTTCATAGCCCGCCAGGTAAACTGATTGCGACTATGCGCGTTGATGTGAATTCATATCACCAACAGCAGCCACTGCCCCTGACGCGACGGAAGCTGCGTTTTGCAGCAACGATATTGAGGTGGGGGTGTCAACAGCTGGTGTAGGTGCGCCGCCCTTTCCACTTTGTTTCCCACAGCGGCCACTGCAAATCAGCCGTTGTAGGGTTCGAGGCTATTTGGCGCGCGTTCGTCTGTTCGAGCTCATATTGCTCACGATAGTACGAAGCAGCTTTGGAACGAAGCCTGTCCCCTGTAACGCAGTAGCTGCCTCTAACGATGACGCTGATGCTGATGAGGATTAAGAACGCGCGCACAGTGCATCACACTTTTTGCCATCACGGCACAGAACATGAAAGGTACCCGTTACACGCCATGATGATTATGATGACGATGAAGATGACTATACTCATCACAGTCAACGACTGGCTTGAGTAGTAGATTACGTCTTATTATGCACTACGATGCTTTCGCATGACTGCCATAACGTTAACAACCACCAGACGAGCGTGCACACAGTGCGTCTTTGCTAACTTCATGCTAGTTAGGTCCGTTATTACAAGGCAGTATCAATGAAGGCAAAAGAAAATTCACATTCCAGCACACAATTTATGGCAAAAAAACGTTGTATGCAATTCTGCACCACTTTGTAACTCAATTGCATGCGTGAGTGGTCAATGTCACGGGCGATTAACGGTAACACCTCCTCAGCAGTATTCAATTCGTGGTTTTCGCACGTAAAACCCAGCAGTTATTATGCTTGTTATAGCGACTAAAAGTAATAAATTTCAGCAGTGAGTTCTACTGTTAGACTTCTGTATCTCTGCGGGCGTTGTTAACTTCGCTTCACAACAGTTCAGAAAGTCGTTTCCAACTCTGCTACAGGATCATTTTACAGAAGACCAGTTTGAACAGATTATTCTGAAGAATCCCGCTGAAAAGAAGCTAAGGCCATTTGCGACGCCAAACATCTTTTTGCATCGACCAGTTGCAAAGCACGCTAGCACCCTTAAAAGAACAAGAGGGACATTACTGGTATGTTCATGGTGTTCATTTGGAAAATGATCGTGAATGCTATCAACAGCGTTCAAGTCAAATTTGAATATTGCAATGAAAACAATCCTTGAGTTATCATTTATAATTATGTTCATGTATCCTACCCAGATGACCCCAAAGTCAAGCAAAACACACAGGTCGATGTCGAACCCAAGCCAGTGGACACTGAGAATGGTAAGTCTCTCCCGTCTGCTAGCTCCTACCTTTCATCAGTTGGTAAATTGCGTGCTATGCTCTTCATCTGTTCACATACCGTTGAGATATGCCGTGCAAACAGCGCAGAAATGTTTTATATTTTCTAATTTACAATATTTTATGTTGCAAAATATGGTTCAAACTTACCATCGCATCTCACATAGATGTATCTACAGCTAATCAAAGCTAACAGGCAGATACGGCCCAAAGCATATGTATTCCGCATGTGAGATACCAATGCCTCTCCACATTGCTGGTTGTCAACTTGCTTTGTGCTCCAGGCAGATGTTCCTGATTTGCGACTAGAGCCACATATCTCTGCTCCATTCCCGCCAGAAAGTAGGCAGGCTGGTGAGTTAAACAGTTTTGTTCAAATTTTTTTTGTGTGCCATCATTCAATGCCTCATTTGCGCATAGCGACATACTTACGAAAGCTGACACAACCTTTCTTTGAATGCAAGTTTTCATAATACTAGGAGGTTGAGGCCCTTTGTTTCGTAAATAGCAATACATTATACCCGTAACAGCACCAATTTGTGTGCAACTCGGGCAGAGTGAAAGAAAATTAACTGCATGAAGGGAACAAGGGAGAAAAAACATGCGGGAATGTTAGATATCCCTGCACTTATCTGGTGTTTTTGTGTTGAGCTTTCCTGCTCTCATGCAGTTTATTTGCTGTCAGCAACGCATTGTTACCAATGCTATGTAAAACTAGTGGAGATACTGCACTATTACAGAATAAACATACAGAGAACAGCAAACAGGCTGATCCATGCATGCGCTTTCTGTATCAGCGTGACATCTTCAATAAGATGCACCACCTAGCCCCCGCTCTTGCATGTTCAGAATTGACAACTGCTTTCGGCCTAACTTCGGTGCTCTATTGCAGGCCACTTTATACAAGCAGCTGTACAGAAGAGGGTGGCCCAGCTTGAAACTGAACTTCAGGCGACGCGACGGAAGCTTCAATTTGCTCAGAAGCAGCATTTGCAGGCACTAACTGCAAATAAGCGCCTTGTCGCAGAATTTAACAAATACTTGAATGAAGACCAAGTTAAATGTGTGAAGGTGGTAACAATGTAGGGGACTCGATGGACTAAGAAGACCATAATAAAGGCATTGAAAATGAGATTTTTCTGTGGAGCACGTGGCCATGACTCAGTCAGGGAGCTTGGACAACCTCTGCCAACCGAACGCACCCTACATCGTCACTTGGAAGGGTACAAGTTCACACCAGGTTTGCTGGAAGACACCATGGCGTCTCTCGCACTAAAGGTGATTGCACAGACAGGTGCCCATGACCCTTGACCTGTCTTATTACCATAGCGCCACTGTTTGCATCGCCTAACTACACCTTTCCACTCCATAGGATAGCCTCATGTCACAAGAGGAGCGGCACGTCACTTTAATGCAAGATGAACTGCATCTTGCACCAGGCTTAGTGTACAACCCATCCTCGGCAACAGTGCTTGGAGCCCCAACTATACCGCTTGCAGACGGAACACTGCCACCCGATTGTTCGGCAACTCATGGGCTGGTATTTATGCTTGGTGGGACAACAACCCGCTGGAAGCATACAGTTGCTTACCATTTGACTGGAAAATCATTTCATGCCAAAGCAGTTAAGGATATAATCATTGTCATCATAAAATTATGGGAGGCACTTTCCCTGAAAGTAGATGTTGTGGTGATAGAAATGGGAGGGGGGAACCAAGCCGTCTGGAAACTGTTCGGTATAAGTGTAGGCAAGCACAGCAAGCCTAAAACCTCGTGTCCCCGCCCATGTGATGCATCTAGGCAACGTTTTCTCACGGCTGCTGATCAGAATTACGCGCTTCGATCGCGTCCTCGGCGGTCGCATTTTTGATGAAGGTGAAAATGCTTAGAGGCTCTGTACGGTGCGTATTAAGTGCACGTAAGAATCCAGGTAGTCTCAAGTTACCGGAGCAGTCCACTACGCATGCCTCTTATCAAATCGTGGTTTTCGCACGTAAAACCCAGCAGTTATTATGCTTGTTATAGCGACTAAAAGTAATAAATTTCAGCAGTGAGTTCTACTGTTAGACTTCTGTATCTCTGCGGGCGTTGTTAACTTCGCTTCACAACATTTCAGAAAGTCGTTTCCAACTCTGCTACAGGATCATTTTACAGAAGACCAGTTTGAACAGATTATTCTGAAGAATCCCGCTGAAAAGAAGCTAAGGCCATTTGCGACGCCAAACATCTTTGCATCGACCAGTTGCAAAGCCCTAGCCACCCTTAAAAGAACAGAGGTGGACATTACTGGTATGTTCATGGTGTTCATTTGGAGAAATGATCGTGAATGCTATCAACAGCGTTCAGTCAAATTTGAATATTGCAATGAAAACAATCCTTGAGTTATCATTTATAATTATGTTCTTATCCTACCCAGATGACCCCAAAGTCAAGCAAAACACACAGGTCGATGTCGAACCCAAGCCAGTGGACACTGAGAATGGTAAGTCTCTCCGTCTGCTAGCTCCTACCTTTCATCAGTTGGTAAATTGCGTGCTTATGCTCTTCATCTGTTCACATACCGTTGAGATATGCCGTGCAAACAGCGCAGAACATGTTTATATTTTCTAATTACAATATTTTATGTTGCAAATATGGTTCAAACTTACCATCGCATCTCACATAGAGGTATCTACAGCTAATCAAAGCTAACAGGCAGATACGGCCCAAAGCATATGTATTCCGCATGTGAGATACCAATGCCTCTCCACATGGGTTGTCAACTTGCTTGTGCTCCAGGCAGATGTTCCTGATTTGCGACTAGAGCCACATATCTCTGCTCCATTCCCGCCAGAAAGTAGGCAGGCTGGTGAGTTAACAGTTTTGTTCAAATTTTTTTGTGTGCCATCATTCAATGCCTCATTTGCGCATAGCGACATACTTACGAAAGCTGACACAACCTTTCTTTGAATGCAAGTTTTCATAATACTAGGAGGTTGAGGCCCTTTGTTTCGTAAATAGCAATACATTATACCGTAACAGCACCAATTTGTGTGCAACTTGGGCAGAGTGAAAGAAAATTAACTGCATGAAGGGAACAAGGGAGAAAAAACATGCGGGAATGTTAGATATTCCTGCACTTATCTTTTTTGTGTTGAGCTTTCCTGCTCTCATGCAGTTTATTTGCTGTCAGCAACGCATTGTTAACAATGCTATGTAAAACTAGTGGAGATACTGCACTATACAGAATACACATACAGAGAACAGCAAACAGGCTGTTCCATGCATGCGCTTTCTGTATCAGCGTGACATCTTCAATAAGAAGCACCACCTAGGCCCCGCTCTTGCATGTTCAGGATTGACAACTGCTTTCGGCCTAACTTAGGTGCTCTATTGCTGGCCACTTTATACAAGCAGCTCTACAGAAGAGGGTGGCCCAGCTTGAAACTGAACTTCAGGCGACGCGACAGCAGCTTCAACTTGCTCAGAAGCAGCATTTGCAGGCACTAACTGCAAATAAGCGCCTTGTCACAGGATTTAACAAATACTTGAATGAAGACCAAGTTTAATCTGTGAAGGTGGTAACAATGTAGGGGACTCGATGGACTAAGAATACCGTAATAAAGGCATTGAAAATGAGATTTTTTTGTGGAGCACGTGGCCATGACTCAGTCAGGGAGCTTGGACAACCTCTGCCAACCGAACGCACCCTACATCGTCACTTGGAAGGGTACAAGTTCACACCAGGTTTGCTGGAAGACATCATGGCGTCTCTCGCACTAAAGGTAAGTGCACAGACAGGTGCCCATGACCCTTGACCTGTCTTATTACCATAGCGCCACTGTTTGCATCGCCTAACTACACCTTTCCACTCCATAGGTTAGCCTCATGTCACAAGAGGAGCAGCACGTCACTTTAATGCAAGATGAAATGCAGCTTGCACCAGGCTTAGTGTACAACCCATCCTCGGCAACAGTGCTTGGAGCCCCAACTATACCGCTTGCAGACGGAACACTGCCACCCGATTGTTGGCAACTCATGGGCTGGTATTTATGCTTGGTGGGACAACAACCCGCTGGAAGCATACAGTTGCTTACCATTTGACTGGAAAATCATTTCATGCCAAAGCAGTTAAGGATATAATCATTGTCATCATAAAATTATGGGAGGCACTTTCCCTGAAAGTAGATGTTGTGGTGATAGAAATGGGAGGGGGGAACCAAGCCGTCTGGAAACTGTTCGGTATAAGTGTAGGCAAGCACAGCAAGCCTAAAACCTCGTGTCCCCGCCCATGTGATGCATCTAGGCAACGTTTTCTCACGGCTGACGTTCCTGATCTCCTTAAGAACCTGAGGAGCCACTTAACTAAGGGCCATAAGAAATACTTACAAGAATAACTAGTGAAAAAAAAAACAATCTGCCAGGAAACGAAATACCCATCGAGCCTATGAAGAAGCTTGTCGAGATATACAGCAATGCAGAGCTAAAGCTATCTCATCCCTGAAGCCTTTTTCAGTTGACCCCAACCGTTATGATAAAATGAAGGTGGCGCCAGCATTCAGCCTTATCAACAACGACACTGCTGCTGCAGTACGCTTGCTTGTAGATAATGGAACATTAGATGAACCAACCTTGACAACTGCATGGTTTCCTGAGAGGGTGTTTCGATGGTTGAGACTCATGACTTCCCGAGCAACAAAACTGGCTTTGAGCCATTTTGATGGTGTTGAGTATTGAAGGATCCTTCAGTTTTTTGAAGAAACAATTGCACTTTTTAAAAAAAAATTATGTATAGGGGATAAAAAAGCCACCTGGAAACCGATGCAGACTGGCGTTATCTAGCGACAACCATCAGTGTTGAACTGCACGCACAGTTTTTCTGAAAG